>PVKU01003529.1:164811-175992 GCA_004027475.1 Anoura caudifer | reverse complement strand
CCTCTCTTTCTCCTTTCCTTCCTTTCCTTAAAGCAGGCCCTTTGGTATCTCTTACAGAGCTGGTTTGGTAGAGGTGTATTCTTTTAGACTTCTTTTGTCTGGGAAGCTCTTTATTTGGCCTTCTATCTTGATTGAAAGCCTTGCTGGGTAAAGTAGTCTTGGTTGCAGTCTTTTGGTTGTCATTACTTGGAATATTTCTTTCCATTCTCTTCTGGCTTGGAGTGTTTCCATTGAGAAGTCAGATGGTAACCTAATCGGGGCCCCCTTGCATGTTACTTCCTTTTTCTCCCTTGCTGCCTTTAAGATTCTCTCTTTGTCTTGGAATTTTGCCATTTTATTTTTGATGTGTCTTGAAGTGGGCCTCTTTGGGTTCCTCTTGATTGGGACTCTGTGATTCCTGGATTTGTGTGACTTTTTCTCTCATCAAATTAGGGAAGTTTTCCATCATTACTTTTTCAAATAGGTTTTCTATCCCTTGCTTTTCTTCTTCTCCCTCTGGTATCCCTATTGTACGCATATTATTACGTTTCATACTGCCTTGCATTTCTCTTAATCCCTCTTCATTCTTTCTAAGCCTCTTTTCCTTTTCTTCCTCCTTCTGGCTGTTTTTTTCTAGTTGGTCCTCCAACTCGCTGATCCAATCTTCTGCTTCATCAATTCTGCTTTTCATTCCTTCCACTGTGTTCTTCAGTTCAGAAATTGTATTTTTCATTTCCTCTTGGCCCTTGTTGATGGTTTCTATTTCCTTATTCATGTTGATATAGTTTGCAGTGAGCTCATCGTAGCTTCCTTGTAGTTTTTCGTAGCTCATTGAGAGCTCTTGGATTTCCTGGCAACCATTGCTTTGAATTCAAAATATGATAGTTTAGTTTCCTCCACTTCATTTAGCATTCTTTCTGGGGCTTCCTCCTTTCCTTTCATTTGGGGATTGTTTCTTTGTCTTGCCATTGTTTGTGAGACTCTTCTTGTTAGCCTCAGCTTCTTAAATTGATTTGATCTGGTTCCCTGGTTTATGGTGTGAACTTCTGTGGTAGAATGCCTGTGAAATTCAGTGGTGCTATCTCCTTTGGGTATCCTGGTGTTCACTGTTTCCAGTGTCTCAGCTGTTGAAATGCCCCATATTTGGGGCCAATTGTGGTCTTTCCACAGTTCCAGTGTTTTTTTGTTTTGTTTTGTTTTGTTTTTGTCTCACTCGTTTGTGTTTAAAAAGAGAAAAGAGAAGGAAAGGAAAAAAAGAAAAGAAGGAAAAGGAAATAAAAAATGAAAAGAGAATAAAGAAAAGTAGAATGAAAAAGAAAAAAGGAGAAAAAAGACAGGAAGAAGAGATAAGCTTGGAAAGAAAGGAAGAAGGAGTAAAACAAGAAGAAGTAATGAGAAGCAAAAAGGAGTTGAGGGGTTAAAAAGATCAAAATAATGAAAAAGCGAAAAAGAAAAAAAAACACTAAAAAAATCGAAAAACCTAAAAACACCAAAACCACTAGTTCTTGCTGTTATCAATCTTGCCAAGCTGGTTTTTCTGGTCTTGATGACTGCAGTGGCTGAGGGGTGACTGTATTTTTTTTTCCTTGTTCAGCACTCAGTTTTCTGTGGCCTAATGTCCTCAGAGCTATCCCAAGACTCTCCGCACAGGGTCCCAGTCGCCAACTGTGGTCGCGGGCCGGCACTTGCCGATTTTCCCTGAGTCTTCCTTGTACAGGTGCCAACTGTCCCACGAACACGGCTCGACCCCTATGCAGATTGCACACCAGTGTCTAAGATCTCCCAGCAGCCCACTCAGGTCCCCAATGGCGCCATGGCACGATGGGGTGATGGCACCGGGAGACCGTATTGCTGCTCCCTGCTGTCTCGAGAGACCGTAGAGGTGCCCAGCGACTGCACCCTGGGTCTCTCAGGGCACACTGTTACGAACAATCCCCGTGCAGCAGTTTATAATGGTGCGTGGGTGCAGACAAAAGTGCGTGCTCCAACACTCAGTCCTCCCAGGGCTATGAGATCTTAACTCCTGTCTGTGAGATTTCAAGCAACCAGGTTTATGCCGGTGCTGCCAAGACCCTGTTTGGCTGATCAGGGAGCGGTTGCCCCAGCTCCCTCCCTAGAGTCTAACGGCCATCCCTGGCCTGGTTTCTCAGCCCCCGCCCTGGTCTCCGCGCTGCTGGAGTACTCTCCTTACCGTCCAGTTTTTCAACGTCCACTGCAATTTTGGATCATCTGTTTTCAAATATGCTGTGTTTCTGGTGTCTGTTTGCTGTGCTGCATTGAAAAATATCCTGGTTTAACACCTGTGTGAAATGGGAAGAAGGATGTGCATCCTCTTACCACGCCGCCATCTTCTCTCTCCTCATGGGTTGTTAAATTGATATGAAACAACGGGTTGGTTTGAATTACTTAAAAAATATCATGCACGCGTGCACGCATGTGCACACACACACACACAAAGGTTTTGAGAATAGATAACTGGACCAGTAGATTTTATTTCTTAATGTAGCTGTACTACCTTTCTTAGAAGCAACTATTACTACTTAATAAAACATTTTTTTCAACTGAAATCTACATATTGAATATAATTGAGTCATTTCTATTGAAGTCACCCTTCCTTATCTTAAAAAAGGTCTGGGTAGATAATCAGACCAGGAAGCATTTTGAACCACATAATACATTATGTTTGTCAATATTCACAGAATTTTGATGATTCTTTGCCAATGGGTCTGAGTTCTTTAACTTGTGGGATTGGAACTGTTGGACACCCAGTCAGTGTCAGAGTGTTGGAGAAATGGTGCTGGAAAAGACAGCATGTACTTTGTGTCAGGAAAATCCCTCAGTCTATATTCAAGAGTGAGGCACTATGATTGGGTGCACTAAGACCATGGAGGGAGTATTTCTCTAAACCTCGCCATGAGAGTGATTGGGAAGTGAATCACCAATTCATTGAAGAATTCACAAATGTCATTCTCCATTGGTTTATTTTCTGGACTGTTGTAGAGGAGAACCTGAATCATCAGCCAGTGTGTGTGTGTGTGTGTGTGTGTGTGTGTGTGTGTGTATGTGTGTGTGTGTGTAAGAGGAGTTCTGGAAGCAGGGTGAGGAAAGGGAATCAGGAGTTGACAGTATGACGTGAAGACTTATTTTACTCTTGCTTTATCTCTGCATTTCTCTGAGTGTGCTTCCCAAATGCAATTACTCTGAAAAATAACCTCCACCTTTCTGCCAGGAAGCAAGGAAAGGGCAATGGCATGAATGCACATGATGAGCTGAGGCACAATGGCTCCACCACACTATGGGCCAACTTCCAACAAATGCCCTTTTTCACAATGAGTTTTGCTCTCACCTTCCTTTTGGAATATTCATTTCTTATAAACACTGAGCAACTCAGAGGTTCTTCAGGGTGAAACAGCTCTGTTCCCACTTGTCTGTAAGCAATTGGCTTTCTGCTTTCTTCATTCTGCCAAGATAATTATCATTCCGCCATCCATTTCTCACCTTCCAAAAATTTGTTGAAAGCATTTATGGCAAACCGTCTCTTATTCTCTCTGACCTTGTTGATTAATTTGTTTTTTAGAATTCCTTGACAGTCATTTTAATGAGGTTTGTGTAGGAAGAAGATAGTCATGGTGAATTCCCCCACTTTTAACCAGAAGTTTCCTTTAGAAATCTTAGAAGTCTAAACTTATGTACTTTACTCTTAGGCTAATCCTTGCTGTTTACTAAATAAAACAGTAAATGATCTAGAGAAATAGCAAATTTCATTCTATTTCTGAAGGCCTATTTTTACTTAAGTATAATTCCAATAATCTTGGCTATTTAGTTTCTGAGTTTTTAGTAGACTAGAGGCAGAATTTTAATTGAATGTTAGGTCTAAGTGTGTCTATATCCTGATAGATATCTTGATACTATCAAGAATAGCTGATAAACCAAAGGGTAACTGAAAACTTATAATAACCAGTTAAAGAACACATAATAGCACAACAGTTTCAACAGGTACAATCACACACATTTCACAATGCAATGCTGCATTAAAGTGTAATACTGATGCTATCCTTTTGTTACAAAATCTTCTAAATGCTGTAGATGCAAGTTCAGTGTCCTCTCACTGTTCCATCTATTGCTAAACATGTGACCTGTGGTTTCAATGTTTTAAAACACCCAGCTCTATTTCATGCCTATCAGTTTCCATTTCATTCTTATGAATTTCTTAGTATGGCACACACCTTAGTATGCCTATCACAAATCATCCTTCAAGATCCATTTGAATTCTTATAATGTTCTTTTCTGTGTTTCCATAGTACTTTTTTAGATTTATATATAGCACTTGTGTTTTGCCAAGAATTTTTAAATTATGCATCTGTTTTCTCCAGTTGGATCATAAACACCAATTGACAAGGGCCATCGCAATGAACTGAATGTGTTCACACCCCCTCCCCCAAATTTATATGTTTAAACACTACTCCCAGTGTGATGGCACTTGGGAGGTAGTTAAGTTATGAAATGGAGCCCTCATAAATGGGATTAGTGCCCTTATCAGAAGAGGCCAGAGCTACCTAGCCCTCCATATAGATGAAGATACATGGAGAATTTGGCAGTCTGCAAACCAGGAAGAGTGTCCTCACCAAGAACTTAGTCATGCTTACACCCTGATCTGAGGCTTCCTGCCTCTGGAACTGTGAGAAATAAATTTTTGTTGTTTATAGTTACCCAGATTGTGGTATATTTGTTATAGCAGCCCACACTGACTAAGACAGTTATTAATCTTGGCATAATACCTTGCCTGTAAATACTCCTGATAACTGTTTGTTGAATCCAATCAAATATACAATAATTGGTGTTTGACATGATAATCTTTAGTCCTCAAGGAAAGGTTAAATAAATCTGTACACTCTATTTAAGAAGATAAATGTGTAATGCACTTCTCAAGATTTCAAAAATAATAAAAATGAAACAAGAAATTAATTTTTATAATGTACAAAGGAAAATATTACCTTCAATTTATCATAAAATTTATTTCTTGTTGATAGGACAATGAGGCACTATTTTTCACATGTACAACAATCTTTTTATACCACCAAGATGTTTAAGTTTGAACATTATAGCTTACAGATGGAACATCAACTATGTCTCTTTAAAAGGAGGCAGTGTAAAGGGGTTGTGGCAGGTGAAAAAAATGTGAACATTTTTATTTAAGTATGTTTTGGAGAGCAGCTATGTGTTCCTTGACATAACTGACTTGTTTCCAAAATGTTTGGGATCAAACCCTATCTTGCCATTGACTCATGTTGTAATTTTCAAGGTGCTTTTATCTTTGCTTTAGATTGATCTTTGATTAGGTGTGACTCCTGACACATTTGCTTTAAATTTCTCTCTCCTCCCCTGTCAAGTGGTTAATGATCTCAAAATGTCACACTGCATTCTGTAGATTTCCCAGGAAGTCAAATGTGGGTAGAAGTGTAAAACAAATAAAAATTGCAGAATTGCTTTACTGGTGATTTCTACACACATATGCCAGGCCAGTTTTATGGGTATGTAACTTGGGCAGTTGAACAAATTGTGCTCAGAAAGGCCTCCTGCATGGTTAAATGCTCTGCTGTTGTTATCTTGACATTCTTAGTAACTTTATCTTTTAACTTCTGTTGTGTAAGTGAAGTCTGATGGAGCAATGGAGCATGCATGTGTGAGCACAAGAGATATGTATGATATGTGGGCCTGCTGTCCTTTGTTGCTCTTTTGCAGACAGTGTTTGTGATGGCCCATGAGCACAAGGCTCTGGTGGACCTGTGGTGCATGGGAGTTCAGCAAGACTCAAAGCTTGTAGGTCTATGACATATAAAACCACCCAGGGAGGTCACACTTTCTGTTTAACCAGAACTTGCTTCCAACACAGAAAGAAGAAAATGGCTTTGTAAGAAACATAAATGATCAAGAAAACTTATATCCTATATTAGCCAATTGTGTATGCTGAAAATGACATAGAAGGGAAGGGCATGATAGAAGAATGTATAGCTCCTTTTCCTTTCAGTCCTTCCTAACTCTTCAATAAGACCACAGTAGAGTCTGTTGATAGCTTGTGAGTGTTTGAAGAAGTAAAATTAAAATAGTTGAGTTAGTTTTTGCAGCCTTTCTACTGTTCTGATAAGAACAAAATACATATGGACATATAAACTATGAAATACAAATTGTATAATTTTGGTGATTCCTCATACAAATTAAATTCTCTTATATTTGCACTTAAACTGGTGTTGCACAATATAAAGATGAATGGTAAAATTCACACCAATAACTTAAAGTTTTATTTTAATTGTTCTTTACTTAGAACAAAATTAAACAGCAAGTAAAAAAGCATCATGACAAGTCCAGAAGGAAACCATGACAGAAGAAAGCTTTATATTTTAGTAACACTAATGACACTTTTTCCTGCTTTTTGAACAAGGGCTCTGTGTTTGCACTTTGCCCTGGGCTCCACAAATTACACAGCTGATCCTGCATGCAAGTGTGGACTTTGATAGACAAAAATCACAAACTAGTACAATTTTGAAGTAAGTACAGTAATTGCTGTTTCAATACTATAAAGAACATTGTCAGAGATTGTCCAGGATGGGATAAATTTTTTTGTGATCTCCAGGGACACAATCAATGAGAGTCCCATGATGACCATGGCCCCAAGGGAGGAAGTCACATCAGGAATTCCCTGAGGATCATGGTCACGAAACATGTTTCAGCCTAATTACATTCAGGTCAAGCAACCCATTTGCACAATGACAGAAACTAACCCCAGCTGAAAACCAGTGACCATTTATTCCTTACACACATATACGTTGGTCATAGAATACTTCACAGTGAACAAGACAGTCACAGTCCTTATCTGTTTAGAATTTTCAGACCAGTGTCATAAAATGTAACAAATAAAGAAGAAAGTAAAGTAAAAAAATACTTAAAAGCACTATGGAGTTTCCTGTTTATAGGAATTATTAGTCATCAAGACTCTTTCATTGCAAGTGATGAAAAAACCCCTCATCTCAAACTGTCTCAAGCAAAAATAAAAAAAGTGTGAGCTTATATAACCTAAGTCACATATACTATGAGTGGGGCAGAGGTGATTCTCCAAAAGAAAACTGATGTGATTTAATCAAAACAGAGAGACTGAATACAGAATCTTTAAATGAATCTTTTGATGATGGAAATAATCACTCCTATTTCTACTGGAATATGTACTTTAAAATGTTGGCATGATGGCTTTTCTTAATGCAGGAGACTCCTGAATGTTCTTGTTATTTTTGGCTGTATCTGGGATCAGGGGAGCAGTACCACTGGTTGTTTGGAAATGTCAACCTGACTTGTGTACAATGTCTTAGAATACTGAAAAAGTTCAATAATCCAAAAGAAGGCAAGAAAGTGCAAGCAGAAGATTAAGGAAACAGGGAACAAATATACGGAATTAGAAGATGTTTTAAACTAAACAAAATGGAAATATAACATATTAAGATTGTGGGATGCAAATAAAGCGGTTCATACAGGGAAATTTAAAAAAATGTTTATGCTAGGAAATTTAGAAAGGTCTCAAATCAATGTAAGCTTTAAGCTTAAGAAACTAGTAACAGACGAGGAAAACAAACAATATGGGCAGAAGTAAGGAAATCACAGAGATGTGAACAGAAATCAGTAAAATTGAAAACAGAAAAACACTGGAGAAAATCCATTAAACCAAAAGTTGGTTCTTTGAAAAGATCAATAAAATTTATAAACCTTAGCAAGACTGATAAAGAAAAAAAGAGATAAGACAAAAATTACCAGTGTCAGGAATTAAAAACTGAGAATATTAATACAGAGACCACAAATATTAAAATGGTAATAAGGGAACAATATGAATAAATAGATACACATAAATTCTACAACAGATAAAATGAAGCATTTTCTCAAAAACCACAAACTTCTGAACTTACCCATGATAAACTAGATATCAAATGGTCCTGTAACTGGTAAAAAAAGAAAGTTAAATCTACAGTTTACAAGCTTCCACTAAAGAAGATTCTAAGCCTAGATTTTTTCACTAGTATATTGAACTAATTATTTTAAGATGATATAGTGCTAATTTTACACAATCTTCTCCAGAAAATAAAGGAAGAGGCAACACCTCCAATCTCATTTCATAAGGCCATTATTATCCTGCTACCAAATTCAAAGACACTATAAGAAATGAAAACTACAGGCCAATATTCCTCATGAATACAGATCAAAATCCACAAAATATTAAAAAATGAAATTTAACAATATATAAAACTAACTGAGGCTTATCTAGTAAGTGCACAGCTGATTCAATATTCAAAAATTAATCAATGTAATCCAGTATATTAACAGTTGAAAGAAGACAAATCACATGTTCATATCAATAGATACAGAAAAAGCATTTGACAAATTTTAATATCTATTCCTGGTAAAAAATATTAACAAGCAAAGAATTAAATGAACATCCCCAATTTGAGAATGATATTTTTAAAATCCTATTCCTAATATCATACTTAATGCTTAAAGACTGAATGTTTTCCATCTAAGATTTGGAAAAAGGCAAGGATGTCTTCTTTTATTATTCATATTCTACATTCAACTAAAAGTCCTAGCCACTGCAATAGCAAGAACAAGGAATAAGAGACATTCAGATTGGAAAGGAAAAATAAAGACTGCTTGTACTTGCAGATGACATTATTGTCTATGTAGAAAAATCTCAAAGATTATATTTTAAAAGAAGCTTGTTGGACTAATAAGCATGTCTAACAAGGTTATAGGATATAAGGTAAATATAAATCAATCATATTATACCAGCAATGAACAACTGAAATTGAAATTTTTAAATTGAATTTGTTGGGTGACATTGGTTTGCAAAACCATACAAGTTTCCAGTGTACAGCTCAACAAAACATCATCTGCACACTGCATCGTGCTCCCATCACCCCAGACTAAGTCTGTTTCTGTTCCCATTTTCTCCCTTTGCCCACCTCTCCACAGCACATCCCCCTTTCCCTCTGGCTGTCACCAACACTGTTGTCTATGTGATAAATATACATGTGTGTATATGTGCCCATATATATCACATTTGTGTATATGTGTGTATACACATATGTGTTTCTTTTCTTTTTTGCTTAATCGTTTCACCTTCCTTCATTCATTCCCCAAACCCCCAACTGTCTGAGAGCTGTCAGTCTGTTCTGTGTATCCATGCCTCTGTCTCTATTAAGTTCATCACTTAATTTTGTTCATTAGGTTCCACATGCCAAGTGATGAATATGGTATGTTTCTTTCTCTGATTGGCTTATTTCACTCTCCAGGTCCATCCATGCTGCTGCAAAAGGTAAGAGTTCCTTTTCTTTATTTATTTTTTAAATATATTTTATTGATTATGCTATTACAGTTGTCCCATTTCCCCACCCTTTATTCCCCTTCACCCTGCACACACCTTCTCACTCTCATCCCCCTGTCCCCCTTAGTTCACGTCCATGGGTCAACTATATAAGTTCTTTGGCTTCTACATTTCCTATACTATTCTTAACCTCCCACTGTCTATTTTCTATCTATCATTTATGCTACTTATTCCCTGTACCTTTTCCCCTATCCCCTCCCTCCCCTTCCCTGTGAATAACCCTCCATGTGATCTCCATTTCTGTGATTCTGTTCCTGTTCTACTTGTTTGCTTAGTTCGTTTTTGTTTCTTTTAGGTTTGGTTTTTGATAGTTATGAGATTGTTGTCATTTTACTGTACATAGTTTTTATCTTCTTTTTCTTGGACAAGCCCCTTTAATAGTTCATATAATAAGGGCTTGGTGATGATGAACTCCTTTAACTTGACCTTATCTGAGAAGCATTTTATCTGCCCTTCCATTCTAAATGAAAACTTTGCTGGATAGAGCAATCTTGGATGTAGGTCCTTGTCTTTCATGACTTGGAATACTTCTTTTCAGCCCCTTCTTGCCTACAAGGTTTCTTTTGAGAAATCAGCTGAAAGTCTTATGGGAATTCCTTTGTAAGTAACTGCCTCCTTTTCTCTTGCTGCTTCTAGGATTCTCTCCTTGGCTAATGTAATTATGATATGCCTTGGTGTATTCCTCTTTGGGAATCTCTGAGCTTCCTGGACTTCCTACAAGTCTATTTTCTTTGCCAGATTGGGAAAGTTCTCCTTTATTATTTGTTCAAATAAGTTTTCTACTTGTTGCTCTTCCTCTTCTCCTTCTGGTACCCCTATAATTCAGATGTTGGAATGTTTAAAGATGTCCTGGAGGTTCCTAAGCTTCTCCTCATTTTTTGGAATTCTCGTTTCTTCATTCTTTTCTGGCTGGATGTTTCTTTCTTCCTTCTTTCTGGTCCACTCCATTGATTTGAGTCCCAGTTTCCTTCCCATCACTATGGGTTCCCTGTACATTTTTCTTTATTTCACTTAACATAGCCTTCATTTTTTTTTTTCATCTAATTTGCAACCAAAATCAACCAATTCTGTGAGCATCCTGATCACCAGTGCTTTGAACTGTGCATCTGATAGGTTGGCTATCTCTTCATCACTTAGTTGTATTTTTTCGGGAGCTTTGATCTGTTCTTTCTTTCTTTCTTTTTTTTTTTTTACATTTTATTTTATTTTATTTTATTTTTATTAAATTTTATTTTAATTGTTGTTCTTAAACAGTTTTCTGCTTTCTACTCCCATCCTGTCCCTCTGCCCCAGCCCTCCTCAGCTCCCTCCCATTTCCACCCCCCGCCTCTAGCTTTTGTCCATATGTCTTTCATACTTGTTGCTCTAATCCCTTCCCCTTTTCCCTGGATATTCCTATCCCTCTCCTCTCTTGTTCTCAATTTCAGTGTCTTTGGTTATATTATGCTTGTTTATTTGTTTTTTTGATTAGGTTCCTGTTAAAGGTGAGATCATATGGTATTTGTCTTTCACCTCCTGGCTTATTTCGCTTAGCATAAGATCCAGAAACACATGAAAAGATGCTCCATATCGCTAGCTATCCGAGAGATGCAAATTAAAACCACAATGAGATACCACCTCACACCAGTCAGAATGGCCATCATAAACAAAACAACAAACAGCAAGTGTTGGAGAGGTTGTGGAGAAAAGGGGACCCTAGTACACTGTTGGTGGGACTGCAGACTGGTACAGCCACTATGGAAAGCAGTATGGAATTTTCTAAGAAAACTAAAAATGGACCT
>PVKU01003529.1:52142-164711 GCA_004027475.1 Anoura caudifer | reverse complement strand
CCAATTTACAATAGCCAAGTGTTGGAAGCAACCTAGGTGCCCATCAATAAATGAATGGATCAAGAAACTATGGTACATTTACACAATGGAATTCTATGCAGCAGAAAGAAAGAAGGAGCTCCTACCCTTCACGACAGCATGGATGGAACTGGAGAGCATTATGCTAAGCGAAATAAGCCAGGAGGTGATCTGTTCTTTCATTTGGGCCATTTTTATTTTGTCTTGATGCACCTGTTATCAGATGACGGGTGGAGCCTTAGTTATTCCCCCCCCCCACCAGGCCAAGCAACCCCTGTCGCTGTGTTGTGTGTGACGCTGTATGTGGGGAAGGATCCAAGAGGGAACAATGGCACTTGCTCTACTCTCTGCTAGATTTCAGTCACTTCCCCCACTTCCCACAAGCAAATTGGGCCCTTCTGGTGCTGATTCCAGCGTGGGTGGGTTTATGTACGTCCTGGGACCCTGTGAGTCTCTCCAACAAACTCTCCTGTGAGGCTGGGATTTCTCCTGCTTCCGTCCCAACCCTCACAGGTGTTTTCAATGAGTTGTTTGAGGCTTTATTTCCCAGCACTGGGGTCCTGGGGCACTGGGTTCCTTCGGCACTGGGTTGCGCAGTCCGTCCTGCTTCCCGGTTGTTTCTCCCAGTTTATCTGCAGGTGAATGTAGGTCTGCCTGTTCCGCCAGCCGCTGCCTAGCTGGATCTGCCCGCTGCAAGTCCTCTCTGCCCTGGCTGCCCAACTCCGCCCCTCCTACCAGTCTGGATGAATGTATTTCCTTTAACTCCTTGGTTGTTGGACTTCCATACAGTTCGATTTTCAGTTGGTACTGGGTGTTTTTTGTTTTCAAATTGTTCAAGTCCTTCTCTTGGTTGTGCCAGGAGGCACAATATGTCCACTTACGCCTCCATCTTGGCCGGAGGTGAGTTCTTTTGTTTGTTTGTTTGTTTTTTGTTTGGAGTAGTAGTCTATTGTGTAAATGTACCACAGCTTTTTTATCCACTCATCTACTGATGGGCACCTGGGCTGTTTCCAGATGTTGGCTATTGTAAATAATGCCTCAATGAACATAGGGGTGCATATATTCTTTTGAATTGGTGTTTTGGGATTCTTAGCCATATATTCTCAGAAGTGGGATCTCTGGGTCAAAAGGCAGTTCCATTTTTTAAGTTTTTGAGGAAACTCCATACTCTTTTCTACAGTGGCGGCACTAGTCTGCATTCCCACCAATAGTGCACTAGGATTCCCTTTTCTTCACATCCTGGCTAGCACTTACAGTTTGTTGATTTACTGATGATAGCCTTTCTGACAGGTGTGACATAAAATCTCACTGTGGTTTTAAATTATACTTTTCTGATGATTAGAGACATAGAGCATTTTTTTAAGTTTATGGGCCATCCATATGTCCTCTTTGAAGAAGTGTTTATTTAGGTGCTTTGTCCATTTTTTAATTAGATTCTCTTTCTGGTGTTGAATTGCACAAGTTCCTTATAAATTTTGGAAAGTAACCCCTTATCAGATATATTGTTGGCAAATATGTTCTCCCATTTAGTGGGTTCCCATTTCATTTTGTTGATGGCTTATTTTGCTGTAAAAAGTTTTTCTTTCTTTCTCTTTTTAAAGGCAAAATAATTGTATTAGTTTGCTAGGGCTGCCATATCAAAGTACCATAGACTCAGTGGCTTAAACAATGGAAATTTATTTTCTGATAATTATAGAGACTAGAAGTCTGAGGTCAAGGTTTGGGCAGAGTTGGTTTCTTCTGAGGCCTCTCTTCTTTGCTTGTAGATTACTGTCTTCTTTCTTTGTGTGTTTGTGTCCTGATCTCCTCCTCCTATAAGGATGCTAGTCACATTAATATTAGGGCCTACCCTGATGACCTAACTTTAAATCACTTTTTCAAGTCCCTATGTGTAATTAGAATCACATTCTGAGGTACTGGAGGTTAGGACTTCAACACAAAAATGTTGAAAAGACACAATTTAACCCATAACAATTATTAACAATAGCTCCAAAGAAAAATAAATAATTTATAAATCTAAAAACACATGTGCAGAATATGTATGCTAAGGACTTCAAAATATTATGAAAAAATTATAGATTTCCTAAATAAATGGTGAGACATGTTGGTGGATTGTAAAATTAAACATAGTAAAGTATCAATTCTATGCAAATTGACCTATAGATTTATTGCAATTTTAACCAAAATGCCATCAGAATGTTTTCGTAGAAGAGAACAAGCTGATTCTAAAATTTATATGGAAAATTAAATTAGAATTAGAAAAAAAGAAAATTAGAAAAATAATTAAAAAAGAAATTAGGAAAAACTTTGCAAAAAGAATAAAGTTGGTGGACTCAATCTGATTTAAAGATAAGCTTAAGGCTACAGTAATCAAAATACTGATGTTATCAGGAAGTACTTATAAATCAACAAAACAGAACAGAGCATCCAGAAAAAGACCCACCCAAGTAAAATTAACTGATTTTTTTTTGCAAAGTTGAAAAGATAATTAAAAGGAGAAAAGATGGTTTTTTTGTTTTCAATAAATGATGCTGGAATAATTGAATATCCTATCCAAAAAGCGAAGCTTGACCTAAACGTCACACTTTACAAAAGTTGACTGAAAATGAATCATAGGTCTAAATATAAAATGTAAAACTATATAAAATTTCAAAAAACAAAAGAGAAAAATCTTCCTGCCATGGAGTTTGACAAAGATATCTTAGACATGACACCAAAAGCACAATAGACACAAGAAAATTATTGATAAATTGGAATTCATCAAAATTAATAACCTTGTTTTGCCTTGTTTCTCAAGACACTTGAGAAAATGAAAAGAAAAACTGCATTCTGAGAGAAAATATTTGAAAAACATGTATTTGATAACCTGTGTCCAGAGTGTATTAAGAACTTTTAAAACCCAACAGTAACAAAACAAACAACCTGATTAAAAAATGCACAAAACAGATTCTACTATAGAGGCTGTATGGAAGGCCAGCAAATACATGAAAAATGTTTATCATTAATTATTAAGAAAATTCAAACTAAGACAATAATGAGATACCACTATACACTTATTGGAATGGCTAAAATAAAAAATACTGACAAGACCAAGTGCTAATGAGGTCATGTGGCAACTGGAATGCTCCTACATTGCTGGTGTAAATTTAAAAACGGTGCAGGTACTCCAGAAAATTACTTGGTAGTTTCTTACAAAGTCAAATATGACCCAGTTATCCCACTCTTAGATATTTACCCTACAGAAAAATCTTATACACGCACACAAAAAAATTATACATAATTGTTTATAGCACATCTTTTCATAGTTGCCCCAAACTAGAAACAAATATCCTTTAGTGGGTGATGGATAAACAAACTGTGGTATATTCCTACAGTAGGATGCTGCCCAGCAATAAACCATTGACACACACACAAAACAAAAATAATGTGGATGAATCACAAAGGCATTATGTTCATTGAAAGGAACCAGTCACAAAAGAACACACCTAATGTTCCTATTTCCATGATGTTTGAAAATGGCAAAGCTATGGTGGTCAGTGGTTGCCAAGGTCTGGAGGGTGAAGGCAGAGCATTTGACTGCAACAAGTAGTAAGAGAGAGTTGGGTGGAGGGGGTGATGAAACTGTTTTTTATCTGTAAAAAGAAGCTTCCATTTCAAACTGCTAGGATTGATAAACAAGGTTTTCTTTCAAGGTAAATGTTAAATACTTTTTTTAAACTTTCTTTTAATAATTAGCTCTACAAATAGTCTATGGTACAGATCATGCCTAAATTGATGAACTCAGTCCTTCAAATGGGAATTATAAATGAATACATATTACCCCCATTCCAGTGTTTTGATGTAGGTGTAATTTATTGAAGAGGTGATCATTTTGGGTCTGGTTTTCTCTGGAAGGGAGTTTTGTCCATGGTCAAATCTCTGGAAACAACCAGATGACTATTTTCGTAAACAGCTTGGGGAGTGATGAATACCCCCCCTCACTGCACCCCTCTTATAACCCTTCCTGTAGCAGGAATTGTGAGCCTTCTCATGACATCTAATCCCAACTCTCTTCTGTCTTGTATCGAAATCAAAGCGACAGGATTCTCCCAATTTTATTTATGGAGACAGACATCAGAGAAGCAAGCAAGAAAGCAAGAGCTCTAAACAAATACATCTTAAGCAGGAGGTTTGCATGTGTTGCAGATTTTCTTTCCCAGGACAGATGTGCAACCTCGATTTTCAGAAGGGACCTGAGACCTCTAACCCCTTGCTAAGAACAAAAGATAATAGTCTCAGTTGTGGTATCACATGTGTTTCCCATGAGAAGGGAGACTTTCCAGGGTCACCCCCCCCCCCACCACCACCATTTGTCAGACTGTCTTGAGGACACCCCCTGGTGGTCACTTAGGTGGAGTGGCTCTGTTCTTAAATCTAGGAGTTCCCTGGCTGGACCACTAGTGTAAAACAGATGAACATTCTGACTTCTTTCTTTCAATTAGCCAAAAAGAAATAACTGACAACCAAGAGAAGAAGAAGCAGAAAACACAGTATTTTCTGACCAAATGGTGTTAACATGTGGTCATCAGAGCTCAAAGTCCTTGTATTTTTCTTCAGCAGCAGGAGCAAGTTTTTTTTTTTCCTTTTTCTCATACCTCCTCCTCCTCCCCATCCTTTAATTTTCTCATTTGGAAAATAGGAAACTTAAACTAGGTTATTTCTATGTATGCTTCCAGCTTTAAACTTAGCTAATATCTAATATCTATAAGTTTGGTAAGTATCTTCTGCCCAGGTCTTGGATACCATTTCTGTCACCTGACTGCACCAGTCCTGAGAAGAGATCAGTGTCTGGGAAATTGAAGAAAATATAAAGAGATCATGTAGACATCTCCTTGCCCTCCATCTTTTAGTCTTTTCTGTCTCTGGCAACACAAGCTTCCTTAACATTTGAAAGAGACAAGCATGATTATAGCATAATTAAAGACAATTGAAACTTAGTTTGGTTTCTTCCAAAAGACTCTTATACAATCACTATTAAAACTCACTCATTTTCAGACAGACATAGGATGTAAGTTTAAATTCTACACTCTTGCTGAACAGTGTGGGCAGGACCCCCTTTCACACCTTTGGGTCCCATCTATTATTTTAAAGCATCATAATTCCTAAAGCTAGAAGTTGTATTTCAAAACATATCTCACGTTTAGTTATGTCTTACAGATAAAAGGCAACTGATCCCTACAACATCCCGTGTATTTTTAGGCAAGCTAGTTAATTGCTCTCACCTTCCATTTCCTTACCTGTGACTTGAGGCTGTGAAAGTGAGCCCACAAGGACATGCTTTGGAAAGGGCCACCCAAACATTAGTGAATATTATTACAGATGATTTCATGGCTAGATCCCAGAGATGGAACCTGAAAGTTAAAGTGTTTTCCTACAGAACATCAACAATTACTTCAAATGTTTCTTGGTTTATAATTATAATTCCTCTTAATGTGATTTGTTGTCCTCATTAGGAGGAAGATAGATAACATTTCTTAGAGAAAAACACATTCTCAAAACGATGAACTGACTACATAGAAACCCAGAAAGAATCACAAGAAATAATGCAATTCTCATTGATTTGGCTATATAAAAAAATATAGTATTTGTGTGAAGAAGAGCACAGAAAAAGATTTGTCTATTCTGCCATAAGGAAGCCTCCATTTTGAACTTCTGGGGTTGAAGAACAAGGTCTTTCAAGGTGAATGTGAATTACTCTTAAAAATTTCTTTTAATAATCAACTCCCAGAGCAGTCTGTAGCATGTATAAGCAAAATCAGATCTGAATTGATACACCCAGTTCATCAGAGTTATAATCACAAGTACTTATAGAGATTAAATAAGAAAATATATGTTTTAAATGCATAACAGCGAAAAAGAAGTCTTAGCCGCTTAGGTGTAGCACCATATTAAGGGAGCCATCTATGTTTTTGGAAGAAAGGCATGCAAGGAATTGATTGCATTGATAGAGAAATGATGTTGAGTTTTCTCTATGGTAACACATTGGAGTGAGGGGTTGAGGAGGGAATCCTGGGTCCATAGTCAATTATCTTGGAAGATGAACTCTTTCTACCTTTGTAGTGTGATTCCAAGTTTCGTGCCTTGTTGTCCTTGAGCCACTGAATTTCCAAGAAGTGACCTCATTTTCTTAAACCAGTCCCCAGTCTTCTTCAACAGGTCAGTCTTTGTGCCTCTCCTGCTTTGTATGCACATCCCCCACTGTGACTCTGCCCACCATCCCATCCTTTGAGCCAGGGAATGTTGGCACTGTATTTCAATCTCTCTTGGCCTCTGTCCCTCATCACATCACATCACAGTCCAGTTGCTCCCTTTTACTGCTTGCTTTTCTTCTGAGCTGTGTACCACAAGGCCTAGCAGTTTAAGGTAAAAGTTTGTGACAAGTGGCTATGTACCTTTCTCCCTGGGGACTCCTTTGATCCTGGGGAATGACAAGTGGTGGGGCATCTACCCAGAGAAATGAAAATGGTGGCACCCTACTCCAGAGGGCACACCTTGTTATTTTGAGAAGCCAGGAAACACTGTGGCTTTGCCAAGTTTTCTGCCTTGCTTTGTCATATGTTGTCTGTTCCGATAGTAATTCCAGGGACTCTTTTCATCCCATGGTTTTATTCCAAATGGAATGTTAAGAGGGTTCAGATGCGGACAGACAGGTCAGGGCGGTGGGGGTGGGGAGAGGTGTGAGCTTTTCCAGATCTGTGGCTTTGCCAGGATTGTTTTTAAGTTGACACAGGGCTAAATAAAAAGCCCCTTGCTTTGATCTCAGGGACTTCCTGGGTAGACTGTCTGATTAGATAAAGATCACGTATCCCCCACTCCCCATCCTTTAGGAAGTAATCTAAGCTTTGCAGTCATTCTGCATCCTGTACTCCTGTCTCCTTCCCAAAGTCTGCCTCTCTCTGTCTCAATTGGGTCCCTCTGGATCTTGGGTTTTTCTTTCTGTTTGAGTAGGAAAGGGAACCTGAGAAAATAGGGTTCTTCCCCTTTTAATTCTTCTTAAGTTGTTTAGAAACAAAGCAAAAGCTTTGTTTGAGAGACTCATATGGACCTCGTCTGGTCCTGGGCATCAAAGGGAATTGGTCTCTGTTTGCAACATGGTCAGCGGCTGGGATGCTATGAACAGAGCTAGCTGGCAGGTGGAGGGTTCAGAGAGAGAAATACAGTCAGTTCCTGCACTGGGTTTATCAGCTAAGACAACAGGGTGCGAGGTGTATGTGTGTGTGGGGGAGGGGATTCTCTTCTACAGCAACTGAAACTCAAACCTGGATCTGCATACTCAGGAGATTTACCAGAAACTGTCTTTGATGAGGAGGAAGTGACTTGCTCTTGAGAGTGGGGCAATTTTAAGAACTGTTTGAACCTAAAGAGCTGCCAAATTGAAAATCCTCTAGGCTAGGCCACAGTTTTCCAGCTTTGTTCAAGAGGAGTATCTTTTTGTGACATTAAAACAATAAGACTTCACAAAAAGGGACTTGCATTTTTAACATTTTATTTAACTTAACCCTCTGTGCCAATCATTGTCCTAAGTGATACACACATAACTTAAAAAACTTCAGTGTTAAGTCCTTAAATCTTCATGACAACCCTATGAGCAACAGTACCATTTGGTAACCATACTTTACAAATGAGGAAACCAAGGGACAGAGAAGTTAAGTCTCTTGGTTAAGGTCACACAGCGAATATGTGGCAGATTAAGAACTCCAACCCAGGCAGACTAGCCCAAGAATCTAACTGTGCTGCCTGTCCACCCCCCACAACTCACCGCGTGTGTGCGCATGCACACACACACTGAGAAATTCACTAAGACACATGGAGAGAAGTTATAACTTTATGAATTCAGCAATATTTTTAAATATTTACATACACATGAAAAATCATCACATATTTATGTGGGAGGCAGTTGAAGGTAGCAGTTTATTCATTGGTTTCACAAACCTTTCTTTTTTAAAAAAAATTTTAAATATATTGTATTGATTATGCTATTACAGTTGTCCTATTTCTCCCTCATCATTCCCTTCCACCCTGCACACCCCCTCCCACCCACATTCCCCCCCTTTAGTTCATGTACATGTGTCATAAGTTCTTTAGCTTCTACATTTCCCACACTGTTCATGCCCTCCCCCTGTCTACTTTCTACCCACTATCTATGCTACTTATTTTCTGTACCTTTCCCCCTCTCTTCCTCCCACTCCCCTGTTGCTAACCCTCCATGTGATCTCCATTTCTGTGTTTCTGTTCCTGTTCTACTTGTTGGCTTAGTTTGCTTTTGTTTTAGGTGTGGTTGTTAGTATCTGTGAGTTTGCTATCTTTTTACTGTCCTATTTTTGATCTTTTTCTTAGATAAGTCCCTTTAACATTTCATATAATAAGGGCTTGGTGATGATGAACTCCTTTAACTTGACCTTATCTGAGAAGCACTTATCTGCCCTTCCATTCTAAATGAAAGCTCTCCTGGATAGAGCAATCTTGGATGTAGGTCTTTGATTTTCAGGACTTGGAATACCTCTTTCCAGCCCCTTCTTGCCTGTAAGGTCTCTTTTGAGAAATCAGCTGACAGTCTGATGGGAATTCCTTTGTAGGTGACTGTCCCCTTGTCCCTTGCTGCTTCTAGAATTCTCTCCTTCATTTTAATCTTGGCTAATGTAATTATGATGTGTCTTGGTATGTTCCTCCTTGGGTCCAACTTCTTTAGGACTCTCTGAGCTTCCTGGACTTCCTGGAAGTCTATTTTCTTTGCCAGAGTGGGGAAGTTCTTCTTTGTTATTTGTTCAAATAACTTTTCCACTTGTTGGTCTTCTTCTTCCCCTTCTGGCACCCCTATAATTTGGATGTTGGAACATTTAAAGATGTCCTGGAGGTTCCTAAGCCTCTCCTCATTTTTTTGAATTCTTGTTTCTTCCTTCTTTTGTTTGGTTGTTTGTTTCTTCCTTCTGGTCCACTCCATTGATTTGAGTCCCAGTTTTCCTCCCATCTCTATTGGTTTCCTGTGCGTTTTCCTTCATTTCACTTATTGTAGCCTTCATTTGTTCATCTAATTTGTGAGCAAAATCAACCAATTCTATGAGCATCCTGATCACCAGTGCTTTGAACTGTGCATCTGATAGGTTGGCTATCTCTTGGTTGCTTAGATGAATTGGCTCTGGGGCTTTGATTTGTTCTCCTGTTTGAGCCTCTTTTTTTTTTTTTTTGGTCTGGTCACAGCTGCTGCATAGTGAGGGGCGGAGCCTCAGGTGTTCACCAGGGCAGGGCAGCCCAGTTGCTGGGTAGTGAAGCTGTATGTGGGGGTGGGGTCCAGGAGGGAACAATGGTGCCTGCTCCGCTCTCCTGGCTTCCAGTCCCTTCTGCAGTCTCCCCTTCACCTGGATTATCTGTGTGTGAATGTGGGACTGCCTGGTCAGCCAGCCGCCCTGTGTGGCCTCACTGGGTCTGCATCATTGCCACCCCATACCTAGGGTCCGCTAGCCACTGCCTGTGCACCTGGGGTCTTCCAGCTGCTGCTGCCTGCATGCCTGGGTCCGCCAACCTCCACTTTATCCTGCTGTGACTCTGCTCCTCTTACTGGTCTGGATGAATGGTTGTTGGACTTCTGTACAGTTCAATTTTCTATCAGTTCTGGTTGTTTTCTTGTTTCTAAATCTTTGTTGTCCTAATTTTGGTTTTGTGATGAGGCACCGTGTGTCCACTTATGCTTCCATCCTGGCCAGAAGTCTCAAATGTTCACAAACCTTTCTTTGAGAGCCCACTGTGTGTGCCAGCCCCTGAGCTACACACTGGGGATTGAACAGTGACTGAGATACACCAGGTCCCAGGGTTTAAGCTGAGGCCTCAAGGTCTGGGCCAAGAGATCAAGGATCATGTTTACACTGCCATGCTACTGGGCATTTCAGATGCTGTGGGCCCAGGGACCTGGAACTTCCTGGAACAGAACATTTTTCTCCTTGGATCCAGGCACCATCATTGCTCATCCAGAGAGCAAGAGTCCAGCCCAAGGTAATGTGCTGCAGGGGGACTACTGCCCTGTTCTGCCCACATGTAACATAAAAATTTTGACTACAGTAGTCATAGTCAGGATTCATATGTTTAGACACCTGTGGAGAAAGTACTGGTTTTCTCTGCTGTATCTTCTTTATTTGTCATAGAACCCTTATTCTTTATAATCCTTAGAAGAATAATCCTTATTCTTCTGAGGCACATGGCTGCCTCAGATAAAGACAGTATTTCCCATTGTCTCTTGCAAACTGGATGTGGCCATATGACTATGTTTTGGTTACTGGAATGCAAAGAGATATGGTGTCTATAATTTCTGGAAAGTCCTTTTTCACCTCTTGCCTTTTTTTTTGGTGGGGGGGGACTGGAATACGAGCTTTGGCAGTCATCTTAGATCATGAACTGGAAAATGCTCGAAGTAAAATGTGGAGCAATGAGACTGAGGGAACCTGGATCCCATTCCTATCCAGGACTGTCTACCTCCAGACTTATTTTTCTCAAGGGAACAATAAACTTCTATCTTGTTTAAGCCACGTTTATTTTACTTTTTTCCTGACCTATTGTAGTTAAACCTAATCTGAATTGATATAGCATCCCTCTTAAATAATATGTGATGTGGTTTTATTCATTTGAATCTTGGTGTAGTACCTAATATCTGTCCAATATGCTTCCTTTCTCTTTAAATTAATCAGAGTTAAGTTCTCTTGTTTTGAGCCTTAAACTCTGACTGATATAGTCTGTTTCTAATTTCTGCCCTTGGGTTTGCAAACACAGGATGATGCCAGTGCTTTTAGGGTTAAACAAGTCTCCTCAAACACAAAGCTAGTATAAGTATACCACACAGAAGTCTGACCTCTCTTGGGAATTTGAGAAATATTTTTGCCTAAAGCATACTCTACCATTCTTTTCCATGGGTTTAAATCTTAGGTTCAGAAAAAGAAGGCAGAATCCTGTGATTTTCCTAGGGCCCATGAGCCCTTCAGCAGGGGGTTCTCATTGTAGGGCATGGTGAGTGGGACCACAGGAAGGGGAGCCAGGTCCCTTTCCTTCTAGCTCCACCAGTTGTCTCCAGCCTTGGACACTGGATCCAGGTCACCTCCTCAGAGCAGGCTGGGCAGATTCTCCAGTCCCCAGTTCTTAGGTGGACTCTTTTGAACTGCTTATGCTGTGTTCACTCAGTACCAGAGAACCCTGCACAGTCTCTATGGGATGCGTGCTGGTTAGGGAGCCCCCTTCCTTTAACCAGACTCCAGCCATACTATGTACCATGTGCCCTGTTGGGGCCTCAGGCCAGGGGGTGACAAGATGCCATACCCCTCTACATGTCTCTTTTATATGTAGTGTGTATGTGTGTGTGTGTGTATGAAGTTAACAGGCAGTAATCTTTTTCCCTTAACCAAAAATTAGCATCTTCATAACTTTAGGCACTACAGCAACCTTAGAACTCCGAAAACCAACCCTCTTTTTTTTTTATTGACAAATAAATGAGGCAGAATGTGGAATTTTTCAAGCCTCTATTTCACCTTTCTTTTTTCTTTGTAGTTCTCTCTGTCTCTAACCTGTGTCTTGTCTAGCTCTCTTCTTCTGCTCTCCAAGTGACTATTCCTTGTTAGGACTAAGTGAGGCTCATTTCTCAGCCCTTGGCCTCTGGGACACCCAGACATGACATAGATCAGTGGCCCTGGTGTGCTAAGCTGTCTTCTATAATCCCAGTTTCTGACTAGAAGTAGAAACACCTGGCATGTTGGGCTCACATCTGGTTCATTCAGCAGAAGCCAGATAGCTGATAGTCTAGCTGTTCTTACGCTGTTTTGTGTTTGGCAATTCAATTTTTCAGGGGAGTAGTGTGGGGCAAATCTGTGGGCAGACTCAAGTACTGAGTCACCACTGAGGGCAGAGGGATGGTCCACAAGAAAGCTGTGGTGGTCAGGCAAAAGCCCATTTGGTTTCAGAGGGCCCTGCTTAAATTTAGAAGGTGCTTAAAGGAGAATGAGATCTCAGTCCCTTGCATTCCACCCGGTGGCTGGTTTGGTGCAGGCAAGGTGGGGCAGAGGGGAACAGAAGCAAGCTGGGACACCATCGCCGCATTCGAAGAACAAACAGTGAAAGAAGAAACATGGGTTTGGAGCCAGGCACATGAAGATTTCAAAGTGAAGCTCCTCTTGTGATGGCGGGCAAGTCTTTCCTGAGCTTTAGGGTCCTTACCTGTGACATCTCAAAAGGGTGATTAAGATGATTTCCCAATCCAATGTCTAGTATGAAGGATATGACCAGGAAGAGGGTGTTTAGCCTGAGGTCAGAGGCAGGACTGCAGGGCACTGGGAACTGTGAGTCAGCAAGCTCAGGGACTGGCCGGGGGCCTTTTGTTCAGGATATGCTGGGTTTGGGACCAGGTTCCCAGTCCAGTGCTCTGTATATCCCAGACTGTACACACAAGAGGGGTAGGGAGAAGTCAGTGGAGGAATCAAAGTGGCTAGTAGGAGTGGCTTCACTGCCCAGGAAGGGTGGCCACAGATGTCCCAACTACCATCAACCCATGTCACCTGCACACCCTCACCTGTATGTGAACTCATATGTGTCAAGGGGTGTTAGAATCATGACCTTGTAGGATGCCATCCTACCTCACTACATCATTTATTTTTCTTTTCAGTAAAATATATCACATATACAAAAAATAATATAACAATTACACATTACTCAGTAGTCGGATTTAACCATTATTAACTTTTTACCATATACATATTTTTAGCTTACTTTCTTTTAAAAAATAAAATATTCCCTCTGAAGGTTTTTCCTTTCTCCCCAGTCCCACTGTCATCAATTCCCAGAAGGAGATGTCTGAAGTTGGTAGTTAGCCTTCCCTGTGTAATTTAGTACCTTTATTGTCTATGTCAGTGTCCAGACATGGTATGGTGTTGCTTTGTGAATTTTTAAATGATTAAAATTGTATAATGCTTTACAAATCCATTTGCAATTTGCTTTTTTTTAGACATTAGATTCTTCTGACACATCTGTGACAATATTCATAGCTCTAGATCATTTATTTTAACAGCTGGATGGCATTTTATCTCATTAATACAACATGTTTTATTTGGTCATTCCTCTGTTGGTGGAGAATTTAAGTTTTGATAATACAACAAAAAGCCCAAGGGAGTGAAATAGGTGAATTTTGCTACATAACAGCTTCAGCTTTACTAGGTATGATCATATTCTTTAATTTATATCACCACAAGCAGTGGCAATAAGCGTTTCTGTTTTCTTACCATCTTGCCATCACTGCGTATTATCAGATTTGTTTACCTAAGTAAAAGGTAGCAAGTTCAGTTTGTTAATGACAACCATAGCAATTCTTTGGGCCCTCTTTTAGCCCCATAGTCCCTATTACATTGTATTCTATTCATCTGAGTTAGTCAGCCCCATGAACTGTTCATTTGTGATAAGGGTTTCTGTTCATTCCTTTTTGTGTCTCCAGCACCCAGCATGGTAAATAGTGACATACACACAGTGAGTGCCCAGTACACACATGGGAACTTAAATCTAAAGAATGAGGAGATCAAAGAACAGAATGGTTAGGGAAGACTTAGTATAGAAGTAGAGCCAAGATTAGTCAAACAACCAGAACCTTCAAACATTCCTGGATAGAATGTCAACCAATGTAATTATTTGGGAAGACTACTAATGTGGTGCATGCCCTTTAACCTTTAATTCCTCTTCCAATAGAGATGTATGCATATGGGCAGTCAGAGACACACCCTGGACTTTTCACAGCAGTGCTATTTGTGAAGGCTTTCAACTGGCAGCTACCCAAATGCTTGCCCATGGTAGAATGGTTAAATAAAAATGTGCAATACTAGAGAGTGATGGGAATGAATGATATATAACTTCAAGCAGGAGCAGGAAGACTCACACAATATGATGTTGAACAAAAGATGCCAGACTCAAGGAACATATGTTGTATGACCATTAACTTCAAGTTAGAAATCATGAGAAACTAATCTAATGTGGAAATTGTGATACTTTTGTGGGAGGTGGGTACTGACTGCAAGGGGGTACAAAATTATTGATAATGCTTTATTTATTTTGTGTTGAAGTAAAATATACATATGATGAAATTCAATTTTTAAGTGCACAATTCAATTTTAATAAATTTTAACAAATACATATAGTTCTGTAACTACCACCATGATCAAGATATGGCAGGCACAGGTTTATCATCCGAGAGAGCTCCCTTGTGAACCTTATCTTCTATTTCTTGACCTTGGTCATGGGTATTGGTTAGATGTGTGTGTTCATTTTGTGAAAATTCATTGAGATGCACACTTATGACATATATGCATTTTTTTAAATATATGTTATTCTTCAATAAGATGTTCCAAGAGGCCCTGGGTGGGTGGCTCGGTTTGTTGGGTCATTGTCCCATGCAACAAAGAGTTGTATGTTCGATCCCTGTCAGTGTGTGTGCAGGCAGCAGCCCATCAATGTCTGTCTGTCTGTCTGTCTGTCTCTCTCTCTTTCTCAGGATTGATGCAAATATTCTCTAAACAACAATATTTTTAAAAAAAAAGATTGGCCCAAAGAATGGCAGTTGGTTAGAAGATGACCAGTTGGGTGACAAGGGGGATGTGGAGGCAAAATATCAGAGAAAAGGGAACAGAAAGTGAGTCTGCACTTTTATCTCAAGCTTTAGTGTTATACATTTACTGTGGGTAAGTGGTGAAGCAGCTTTTGGCTTCTGGAACTGGATCCCTGCTTTCTTCCTTTACAATATCTTTAAAATATCCTGCAATAGCAAAAGGGAGCACTCAAAAGTGGTTCAGTTGTAGGCTCTTTCCTGAGACATGGAGCAGGTGGCCTTGGCCTCCACTCAGTAGAATTCCCAGGTGAGGACTGTAAAACATTCCTGACAGAAGCATCTGCCCTTCACAGCAATCAGCACATGAATCAGCACCTTGTTCTCTTTTGACTGGAAGAATCCTGGTCATGGTGCTCTGAGACGTGAGACCTTGCCAAAAATCAATTCCTGATCTTGGCTGGGCAGGACCTGGGCCATCCCAGAGCAGGATTTGAAGGCTCCTGGAGACAGGTGCATCATTATAAAGACCTCACTTTAGTTATGTTTATAACAGGGACAGTGAATTACATGAGAGGTCTCAAAGAGTATTTTATCCTGGGAGATCTTGGCTTTTTACTTTGCAATTTTTTTTTTTTTTTTGCTCTGCAAAGGTTGAAAAATGTGGTGGGAGAGGGTGGAATAAAGGAGGGTACCAACAGACAAAGTACATGTCTAGTGGTGTAACATTTTAAAGTTGTGCTTAAGATCTGCTACCACTCCTTTTCAGTAAGGAATTAAAGGTGTGCTTCATTTAGACTGTTCTCTTCCATGGCCAATAAAATATTTAGCCATGACCTTTGTGAAAAATAAACTTAGCTGTATAGAAAAAAATCCTTTTTATTTTTCAAAAGTCAGGCCCAAAATTTTTATATCCTTTGAGTCATATCCTTGAAGCAATTGGCTGATTAATTCAAGAAATGTTTCTTTCCCAATTCAAACATGACATTTTGAAAATCATCCATGAATTACATGCCCCAAGAATAAAAAGGCTTTTCTGTGTCATTTAAAAGATTTTCCCCCCATTTTCAGGGCAATTATAAATATCTATAAGGGCACATTTATTACTCCCAGAACAGATAGAAAATTAGCAAGTCATAAAATTTTTATCCAGCTTTGCTGTTGCAGCTATGTCTCAACCAGTTCTCCCACCCAATTCCCCTGCTGTTAAAATGGTTAAGAATGATGTTATTTTTGCCATTACAGGCAAGGCACTGGTCTTTATGCGTTGGCTTTCCAAATGTCTATGGAGAGATCTAAAAAAATCTGTATCTAAACTTTGTTCTTCTGGTGGAGTTCAGCAAAGACTTGCTAGTCTCATAAATTTATTCCTGAAAAGTCTTACCTTCTGATGTTGGAAAATGTCCTTCTTTTAATCCCATATGGTAAACCAACACTGAACTTCAGAAAAGCAACTGGCTATAAGCTTTCTGCCCTGATTTGTACTACTGTATTCCAGATCTGCACACATGGATGTATGTTTCAGTATATACCCACCCAGTAATTACTGAGGCAAGCCTTTAATTAGTCTGAAATTATGCAGGCATAATGGTGACGACCCACACATTTTTCCATTGGAAATTGTAAATGGATGACAAAGAGAACCCTATGCCCTCTCCTCACCGCATGTACTTCCTGAGGAGCTTTTTCAGGGCTTTTCGTACATCAGGTTGGAATCACTGCTCATGGGGGTGCTGCCCTCTGTGGTTCAAAGTATGGTTTGTGGAGCAGGACCGGTCAGTGGTCCTCAGGAGATGAATTCAAAGATTAAGACATGCTGTTCAGAACTTTTTAAAGGTATTACAGAGTTATTTTCTATCAGTTTAATCTAATCATAAAAACTGGTGGTTTATTTATTTTTTGGTAAAAACTCAACATTATTGGCATTTAGTAGAGCTCTCCTCTCTGGTCAGAATGAGATTCAAGTTTCTTTCTTGGTAGAGCTATCATATCACCAGCAAAACCTCATCTGCACGTGAGCATGATGGCAACAATAATAAGCTTAAATCTGAATAGCACTTAGTAAATATTAAAATGTGAAGTGATGTCTTGGTTTGAGACCCTCTGGAAGCCTATCTAGAGAGGAGGATCTGGAGAGCAAGTTTTGGGAGATGATTTCAGTGAGCAACAGTAGGGAGGTAGAAATGAAAGACAAGCACCGGGGATGACTGGAGCTCAGTCCCACTGAGAGCTCCGGTAATGGTATGCAGCATGCTTAAGAACTGCCCCAATTGAAGGATGAGGGAACTGGGCTAGTGACCCACCAAGTTTCTGCCTGTCAATTGTTAAGTTCTCCTGGGGGGTATTGTTAACTCCCTGGCACCTCAGTCTGCCCCTGTGCAAGCGAAGTGGGCCCCACTGGCAAGAGAAAGCCATCAGGTAAACACTTTCAGGAGCTTCCAATTGAGAGTTGGGCTAGAATACACAAATATGGCAAGTGCCAAGGGGATATGAAGGACATCAAAAGATCTGCCAATGAGCAGGTAGGGTAGGTGGTCTCATCTAATTTATAGATTGTAAACTGAGGTCCAGTTTAGCACTACAATACCAAGTCGAAGATGGTGATGGGATGAGAAGAGTCTCTCCCTTTAGTCACCTGCTTGGGGCCTATCCAAAGCTCCTTCCACTAGATTTCATCCCTGTCTTGTGCAATCAGGTAGTTGGTGGTCTATCTGTGTGGCATAGATGGACTGGGTCTCACACAGCCTATCTTTGCTTTCTGGGCATTGAACTAGACTCTGTTTACCAGTCCCCTCTGCAGAGGAGTGTGGATAGATCTGTGAAGACTTAGTGGAAGTGATGTATAGCACTTCGCTACCTGACCAATATAAAGCCTAATGCATATTCTACCTGTTCTCTGAGCAGCTCGAATAGAGATGACAACCAAGGTGTTGTAGAGAGTCACACATTAGAGATGGCTGAGCCACAATATGGAGGAAGCCTTGGTCCCTGGGTCATCACCTAGAGGAGAGGTATGGGACTAGAAACATACTCTAGATTTTTACTGTGGCAAACCACTGTGATTTTGAGGATTATCTATTACAGTAACTAGCATTACCTTAAATAATGCAATATATACATGTGATCAAATAACTTATTTTTATATCATTTACCATTATCTCATATTATGTACTTATTTATCAGCTGTCTACCCTCCAACAGGAAGACTTGAATTTGTACACTGCTATATCTTTGGCATCTGGAATAAAAAATATTCAACTAGTTACTAAATGCTAACACCCAACCTTCATTGCAGATGTTACATGACAGGCCCTGTTCTAGGAACTTCATGTCTCTTGTATTAATTGATTCTCACAACAACTGTATGAGGAAACTGAAATGCACAGAGGCTTGTTAACTTACCCAGTAGTACCTAGCAGGCAAGTAAGGGAGCAAGGACTGGAAACCAGGCATTCTGATCCAACCCCAAACTCTTAAACCTTCTGCACAGTGCCTGATAACATCTGCCAGGTGCAGTGATAGGAGCTGGGGCTGGAGGAAAGCATGAGACATAGCATCAGCCCCTGAGGTCTACCCAACAGTGAACAGCATAGGGTTTATGTGCAGTGGGGAAAACAGAACAGTCTCTGTTCTTGTCTTGGAGCTCTGCTAGAAATGTTGAGTTCTGCTACTTACCTAATCTGAGCTAGGACTTAGCTACAGGATCAAAAATTCTTTTGTGTAATGAGAGAACAGAGAAGAACATGTAGAAATAAAGCCAGATCCTCTCTCTTCAATGTGAGACACTATAAATGTTGGCACAGGGATATTTGGCATATTTGAACAATTTGAGCAAAGGCAGGGTAAGTGGGAGCAAAACAAACAAACAGACGGACAGACAGACATCTGATCCTGTGAGCCTTGGGAAGAGTTAGGAAGAGAGTAGAGCAAGGGGTTAAGGTCAAGAATAAGAGTTTGGTGACCTGAAAGAACTGGCTTTAACCAGCTGGTATATAATGATCTTGGGCAAATTTAATAACCTTGTTGGCCTTCTGTAAAATGGATTTAATATGCCTGCCTCCCTTGGTAAAATGATTAGTACAGAGCCACAAAGTGTGTGCTCAGGAAGAAGTGGCTGGTATAGAAATTATTCTTTGATCCCTGGGCTTAGGACAGAGAATTCCACCCTCTTGGTCACTGAACTATAAAGAAAGAAATCCATAAGCATGTTCATTGCAGCATTATTTACAATTGCCAAGATATGGAAGCAGCTGAAGTGTCCATCAGTAGATGAGTGGGTAAAACAACTATGGGACATTTATATAGTGGAATGCTACCCAGCCATAAAAAAAAGAAAATTTTACCCTTTGTGTGACAGTATGGCTAGACCTAGAGACCGTTATGTTAAGTGAAATAAGCCAGTCAGAGAAAGACAAATACCACATGATTTCACTCATATGTGGAATCTAATGAACAAACTGAACTATCAAGCAAAATAGAGACAGATGCACAGATAGAGAGCAGGCTGGCAGCTAAGGGTAGGGGAGGTTAGGGGTGGAGGGATGGAGCAAAAAGGAAAAAGGACTCATGGACATGGACAACAGTGTGGTGATTGTGGGGAAGGGGGCATAAGGGGACTAAATGGTAATGGTAAAAAAAATAAAGTGAAAAATTTTTTAAAAAGAGAAAAAAACTCTTAGGAGACTATAATCATGGCAAACACAGGAGGCTGAAGAGAAAGCTCAGCACTTCCCATGACCCTGCCTCTCCCTTGTCCTTCCCATCCTTCCTGCCCTTCCCATGTGCAGCCACCAGAGGGGCCTTGGGCATCTCTGTTTGCCGCTGGTGGGTCACTCAAATGGGCAACCAAGAGGCCCAGTGGATTACTAGAAATAGGGCTCTCTTTCCAAGGAGGGTCAAAGGAGCAAAGTTTTGATGAGAGAAACTTCTGAGGGGTCATATTTACAGGGGCTGCAGGGAGGGTGCAGAGAGCTTACTCTGCTGCAGGCAAACTTTCCATGAGGGAATTAATTACCTGGGGTTACCTTGGGACTGGTTTTGGGTCCTGTATTCAATGAGTTCAGTTCCCTTGTCTAAGTAGATAACCTGAGCAGAGGAGTCTGGATTTCTGAGGGTCGCTCATTGGCCTCTTAAAGCTTTGGGACTGAAAACTGGATCATCCTGATTGAGGCAGATTATAGTTCAGCAAATTTACAGAGGTGTGACATTGTTCTCATGACATACAGAATGCTATGGGTATTCTCAGAAGGCAAAGAGCTCAGGAGCTCTCCCCTACTCCCAGTTTACACTGCCTTCCAACTCTTAGTTCACTAGGTCAGCAAGAGCTGATATGAAAAGGCAAATTGCCTACTGAAAACATTACTCATCTCAGTCATTCTCACTGTGGTAGGAAAGAACTGTTTCCTTTAATCTTTCATTCTAAATCCTTAACACAAACACTTGTGATATGGGTCTATAACTTGCTACTCTTGTTCCTCTGCTCATCTCCCTAAACATCCCAGTCTTCAGAAAACACCAAGCTTTTTCCTAGCTGCTTGCCTTTGTCCATTCTGTTTTCTTACTCAAAATGTATTCACTTCCCCCTCCCTCTTTGCTGCTTTATGAAATACCAATTCTCCATTAGACCTAACAGATACCTCTCTGATTCCTGCCTCTATTTCTCATCATTGTCCTTAGTTGTAATAGAACACATATCAGAGGGTGCTTTTGATGTACATTTTTAATCTTTTTATTACTTAATTGAACTCATGTGTTTCATCTCCAGCCTCTTATTGAATACCTGTCCTGACGGAGAATTCACCACCTCAAAGATTATGCATTTCATTGCAATGAACTCTCTTTGCAAAAATAGTTTTCCTGGTATCAGAAACCAAATATTTTTCCCTGATATATTAGTCCTATTGATTCTCTTCCTACCAATTCACTTGCTTAAAATTCCTTCTGATATAAGTAAGCCTTCTCATTTCATAATTAGAAATAAATCTCAAATATAAATATTCTGAGAGTGGGCAATAAATGGATAATTCATTCTAAAGTATAAATGACTGATAGAAGCTTTTCCATAGGAGCAAGAATTTATAAGGAGAACCTAGGGTGGGGTCATTTGGAATACTAAAGGCACCAGGAATATGAGGACACCAAAAATTTGATATAGTAGAAAGTGCACTGGGCTAGATCATAAAAGATGGGTCCTATATGATTTATTTTATTTGAACTTTGCTTTTGTCATCTGGAAAGGAAGTAGTTTGCATGATTAGTAGTTCTACGTGTTACCATAATTGCAGAATTTTGTTTGGGAGCAGCTCCGCTCACCTGGGAAGTTTTAAGCCTCAGCCCTGACTTGGTTTCCATAGCTTGCTCTTAGTTCTGGCTGGGCAAAAAGTTGTACATGTGTCAATGAGCTTCATCCTCCTGGGGGCTGGGTTGACATTCTTGTTGTCAAAGATGCTATGACTTAAACCCACCACCATCACGTCAGTCAATGAACCTTTTATTCCCACCTGACTTGAGCCTTTCTCTCCTCTGCCTCAAAGCCCTGCTTCACCAGAGCTATTTATGGTATTTGTATCATAAATACTTGCAAGTAACACATTTACTGCAGGTAACACATTTTATTTTGATTTTATTATATATTCTCTTTTCCTGGAGTTTTGCAAGTAAATAGTGCATAATAACCAACTATTTATCTGTCCTAAGTTCCACACTACAGAACCAGGGCATATTACAACTGCTTGATGCACTAAACTCAAGACTCAATAAATACTTTACAAAAATAATGTAGTTATTTTTCCTTTCTTAAAACATAAAAAATTAGGATTTCCTACACTTGAGTCCTCCTCCTCTTTTTATATCTATTTATTGTGAATATATTGGTGGATAAAAAATTGTTAAGATGATATTAAAATAAAATAGATTAAATGAGGTCCATGTTATTTTCCCATTTATCTTGCTTTCTTTTTTTTTTTCCCTTTGGAAAAGTGCTACTCCCTGTTTTTATGTTCACTTTTCATGCAGCCTTCTGGACTTACTAAGACATGAGAAGAAATTCTGTCATTCTGAAGACTTTAAGTAGAATCAAAGCATTATGTTAATATTGGCCTTTTTATTTTAAAGCCTATTTAAAACCAGCCTCAGATTTGCCCCTAAAATAGCCACCTGCCCCCCCCCCCCACACCAATCTCTATCCAGTCTTAGGCAAGGGCATTTTGGACACTGAGACTTCAGCAAGGTGCCTCATGACTAAATAATATTTGGTTTAAGGTAAGTGTTTTCTTGTTTGGATATACTTCTATTGAGTTATTTTAAAAGTCATTACACAATCCCTTTCTCTTCTACCTCCTAAGCCCTGTCTGAACTCTCACAGAAGTGATAAAACAGTTTCATGATGACAACTCCAGAGAAAAGGTTATGCTTAAGTCACATTCATATTAAATAAGTTATATATAAAACCTTATGTTTACAATTTCAGTCTCTTTCCCCCTCTGAATCTCTTGGAAACATTGGACCTGGGTGTGAACTGAATCCCATCCACTATGGCTTCTAGGTTCTTCTGGCTCCTTTATTTTCATCCTCTTTACCACATCACCCTAAGGAGGAGTTCCAAGGAGGTCTGTGGACATTGTAGATGGCAAGGGTGGCCTCAGATGGTAGCCACCAGGCTTGGCACACATCCCTAGTGTGATTTATGAAAAATACTCATGTGGCATATGCAAACACGCAGGAATGTGGATAAGAGGCCGCTGATCAGTTTAGTGTGTTTATGTCACAAATTCCAGAGGTGGTCTCTCTTTAATACTCCCTGGCCTCTTGGAACTGCTTGATGTAATCCTCGTCCGAGGGGCTCTCTGTGCACTTCTGTCCGTTGTTGGGAGGCCGGGCTTCGTTATACCTGCTCCAGTCGCCCTTGCAGATAATCCAGGGCAGGACATCCACTTTATAGTGGAGCTCCGCTGAGAACTCAGTACTGATGAGGTTAGGTGTCCCTGCCCCTTTGCCTCTGGTGATGAGCTGCATGTTGTCGCCATAACAACAGTGCTGGGCTGCTAGCGTGGTGCTTTCCAGGGACAGCATGGAGCGAATGCAGTACCGGGCAGTGGGCTTGTAGATCTCCAGTTTCTCCTTGGGCCCGCTGGCATCCTTCCAGCGGAATTCCTTGCGCTTGATGCGGTCAAAGATGTCTGCTGTGCTATAGGCCACCTCTGTGGGGTAGGAGCAGGGGCAGCTGGGCAGGTCATTGATCACTTTGTGCATGTACTTCTTTAAGAACTCACTTTTGCAGCTCATCCATCTCTCACAGCTGTCTGTGTCTGAAAAAGGCCACAGAGAAATGCTTTCACCACAAGCGCAGGCAGCAGGATGACACTGACATCTTCCCCTCCTCCCCTCCCAGATTCAACCCCTGCAACCCCCTGGAACCAGGAGGCCATGCACACTTCCCTTGAACTTGGGAACTTTGAACTTGACTACTTGTATGCCATCACCATTATTATATATGCTTCAACTTTTTTTTGAAACATATGGCATTATCATCACTAAGTTTAAGTTTTAGTAGGCATCTACCAAAAAAAAAAAAAAAAAAAAAAGGAGGATATTGGGATATAGGGTTAACCGTAATCTCACTATCATCCATAAGAAAATTAACAATAATTCAGAGGGACATTTTAAATCTCCTCTTTAAATGCATGGTGATGGGGCAGAAAATGCCTCAAAGTAATATTTGTAAATCTAAGTTGTATTTCTGCCAGTAATTGACCAGTTAAAACTAGAGCTAGTGGCCTAACCTCTTAACCTTAAGCAGCAAACATTTACATTCACTGTATTCAAAGCCATATGAAAAAAAATGCCTCAAAAGGAAAGAGGCTGGTGACCCCTGCTTTTAGGGAACCTAACATTTAGCTCACAGGTCACTTACCAACTAGCCTGGAGTCAGAACCTGCCCCCAGGGGTGTGGTGTTTGGCCTTCATAGTAATAAAAAATATCGAATTAATTTCTAACATTTAAGATTTCGGTGATTCCACTTACTAATGTGGATTCCCGGTTTCATTTGAAAAAACAAAAGATATGTTTATGCTGGACCTGCTTTGCTCTGTGGGAACAACTAGTTGAGTAAGCAGGTAAAGAGTTACCGACCAGGGGGCTAGTGGTGTCATGAGTGGAAATCAAGTGGCCAGGGTGGGGGAGTGGGGTAGCTTGGAGAAGAGCTTGGGATCCTCTTCAGTGAAATGAGGAAAGGAGAGATGGGGCATCTCTCAGGAGCTCAGCAAGGCCTGGCCTGGGTGAAAAGTATGGGCTCTTGTGCTGGACTGCTGGGGATTGAACCCCAACTCAACTGTTTAGTAGCTCTGTGACCTTGAGAAAGCTATTCTCCCTCACTGTGCTTCAGTTTTCTCATCTCTAAATTAAAGCTATAAATAGCATCTGTCTCATAAATTGAGATAAGGATTAAATGGGAGGGGACACAGAGAATACATTGAACAGGGTATCACCCACAGGGATGGGCTGAGGCTACTTTTGGCTCTGAGTTCTACAATTCCCACCCTGCAAGCCTCTGACTTAGCAGTATCTGAGAGAAGGGAGGTTCCATCCTGGGAAAATATGTGTCTGCAAAGCCATTGGGGAACTCTTGCAGAGGGCAGGATCTTCAGAAACAAAATTCAGTGCAGCCCCAGAAAATAGCTTTGTATTTTCCTGTCAGAGTGGCAGGTCATCATAATTCATGTACCTATACAACATCCACTGACTTATTTTTATTTATCAAACTATTATAGATATTCAGTGTAATGAATATGTTCTAAACACTTTACAAATGTGAACTCTATTATTCTACAATAACTTTATAAGGTAGACACTACTTCTTCATACCATTTTACACGATCAGAAAAGAAGATGCAGTACTGGGTTAAGAAATGACCTTATGCAAGAAATATGCTAGGAAAATTGGAGCCCATGTGAGGAAAACAAAACATGTAAATGGATCAAGGGTGATGGTGCAAAGGCAAAAGGCACCCCCAAAACACTACATCAATATTTCAATAAAAAAGAAAAAAATCTTCTTACCAACTTCAAACAGCTTGGTGGCATTAAACTCCTCACTTCCTGCAAGGAGACTTACTTCTGTGGCAGCTGTCCTGAAGGTGTCTTCAATTCCTAAACACAGACAGGTTCTCATTTTTGTCTAGTTATTTGGAAGAAATCCACACCCTCCTACTAATTGAAAAAAAAAAAAAAAAACAAATATACCTCAAAAAGCCTTTTCTTGTGTCCATTATAATTCATGAGTAGAAACTTGCCAACAGAGGAAACAGTAAAAAGCAGGTAGTAGAGCATGAAATATATTAAAACCCCAGATACCATGTGCAGCATGAAATCAGATTCAAATGTGCCTGAAGGATCCTAAGGAACTCATTCACTAGGTCCATGAGTTGGGTTTTGGGCAGGAGGAAAGACACATGTCAAGATGGTTGTCTATCTGGTGGTGTCAGGGTGACAAACGAAAATAGAGGCAGTGACTCATACCAGTGTAGTGGTCAAGACCAGTCTTAAGGACTGACTGTCTGGTTATAAATCATTACTAGCTGTGTGACCTTGGGCAAGCCATTTAACCTTTGTGTAAGTACTTTCACATCTGTAAAATGGGGAGAAATAAATGACCCACCGCACAGAGTTGAGTGAATTACAGTGTAAAGAAATCTCTTCAAGTAGTAAGATGTAAGAGTTAGCTGATACTGTTCCTTGAATATTTGTCTAGCTCATTTTGAGGATGCAGTAGTCCATAGCCAAAGACCAGGTATCTCACATTCTGGGACTTGCAGCATTGCTGATGATGCTTCAAGAAGAGTAAGCTGGGCTTGTCATTACTTGCTCTGAGGGACTGAACCCAGCTTGCCTCAATCTTGGCTTTCCTTCCCTCTCCAAACTGCTACCCCACCCAGGCTTTCTTCACAAACAGGACTCCTGTGCCAGATGAGGCAGTCAGAAGAGGCAGGAGTTGTGGAACGTAGACTCGCTGGAGAGCTTGGCTGCCTGTTAGGCAAGTCTTGATTTCCTTTAAGAGGCTCTCTCTGATATTAGGTGAGGACCCTTGAACTTATTTATAGGGCTGACCTATGGAACAAACTTTTATGGTGCAATCACTGTCAGGCCAGGGAGGCTGCCTGCCCTGTGATTCTTTCCAATATGGCTGAGAATCAACACACCTAATAAGGAAAGAAATCCTGTAAAAAATCCTTCATGTTCCAAGAGAGTCCTGAAAACCAGAAGAGCCAGGAACAGAGAAGCAGAAAGGAGGGCAAGGTCAGTTGAAAGAAAATGTATGAGCAGGGCTGCCACCCATACTGCTCTCAGTGACGAGAGAAAATGAGAAGGCAATATTCAAAATGGTGGCAAACCTTCCCCTAATAAGATATCTAAATGGACCGTCTTGGGTCTGTATGCCAGTTCTGGAAGAGAAGTCTGGAGGCAATCCCCAAGTCCTGCCTTGAAATGCTATCTGTGTCCAGGTGTGTCTGAGCCCAATACCCTTCCTTCTGCTGGAGGTGGATAGTTTGATGGTTAAGAACATGGGCTCTGGAATCAGACTGTCTGGATTTGAATTCCAGATCGATTGTTTGCTGCCTGTGTGACTCTAGGCCAATTAAGCCCAGTGCTTCAGTTTCCGTAACTGTTAAAAGAACGCAATAATGAGGCTATTGTGAGGATTAAACAAAACCTTAGAAATTTGCTTGATGCTGAAATACTAAAAAAATAGCATTCTTCACAATCATGTTTCATTTGTTCTTTATTACCTTCATATTCTTCATGTTTATCTTCATTTTCTTTTGTTTCATCATATCTTCATTATCTTTTTCATCTTCAGATTCTCCTTCTCTTCCTTCTTATTTTCTTCCTGTACTCCTTTTCTTCCTTCTCATAGCATTATTATTTATTGGTTTACTTTTACCCATCCAAATAGCATCCTACTAGACTTCTAACTCAGCTGCATGTAGGAAATTTACACAGAAAAGCATCTTGATGTTTGCTTAACTTTTTGAAATTCATCCACATGGCTGACAGGGCACCAGAATTACCTCTTCTGACACTTTTCTAGACAGGCCTCTTGGTTTAACATACACATGCCCAATCTGATCCTTCGTCTCTCTCCTTGGAAACCACTTCTTTTTTTGTTCTTCCACTTCTTTTTTATTCCAAATCTCAGTCTTAAGGTCTGAGAACAGTGTTTAAGGGTAGAAAAAGGAAGCTCTGAGTGCAGAGATTAAATTTTCTGTCTGAATTTCTCTGGGATAAAGCCATTTGGAACATGTGGTTTCTCGGAAGAGCCTAAGAAATTATTTTAGATCGGTATTTTACCTGGAAATGGAGAATGCATAGGAAATGTAAACCTACAGACCAGGTGTTGGTAAACTTTTTGTAAAGGGTCAGAGAATAAATATTTTAGCCTTTGTAGGTCATATATGGTCTTGGTCATATATGGTTCCTTCTTTTTTTCCTTCTTCTACTTCTTGTCCTCTCCCTCATCTTTACAAACATGTGTGGGCCATACAAAAGCAGGCTGTACTGTGACAACCTCTGCTACAGGGAGTCACAATATTTTTCATCCTCAACATCTTCCCATCCATTAAGCCCATTACTCATATCTTATTTCAGTCTGGTCAGAATCCTTATTAGGAAAATTGTTGTTTTTTAAAAAGTCAATTTTTATAAGTTTTAAAATATAAATTAAAACTTTCTCCTTGAACTTGGAGCCACAGTCCTGCATAAACCCACCTGGACAGTTTGGTCGGTCACAAGTCCTAGACTCCGTTGCAGTGCATGCATAGCCACAAGACCTGGTCCGCTTCTGGTTGCCATTCCCACAGGTGACACTGCAGATGGACCAGAGACTCCAGTCACCCTCCCCATCTGTGGAATCTGGAAGGGAGCCAGGGAGACAGTCACAGCCTTACCCGAAGAGTCCCCAAATCCACCTGACAAGCAGCCTGCCAATTGTCCACTTCCATCAATTTCACTGTTGGGGGTACAGATGCCTGCTGGACTCAAAAGGCTTACAGCTCCAGGGTTGATTTTAGAGATGAACTTCATGAAGGCAGTGCTTCTGTCTGAGGTTTTGGGAACTGATGTGGTAAGCACATGACCAGGGCCTGACTCCCAAAAGGTGCTCAGTGAGTGCTTATTGAGAATGCATACGTTTGCTGAGTGTGGGATCATGAAATGATATGATAGGTAGTTAGATGACCACCATTAGTTCCTTAACTCCCTGTGTCATTTAGAGAGAGAGAGAGAGAGAGAGAGAGAGAGACACCTTATTTCCCCTTTCTTTGAATCTGTGCTGGCTTTTCCTCTGGGCAATGCACTCACTGTGAAAGAAGCTGAGGCTAAAACTGTGAATTATGGGATGCCACATGGAAAGAGAGAAGCCACAGGAAGGACCACTAGGCATGTGAGTGAAGTTTTCCAGCCCTTCCTAGTGGACAGCTGAATGCAGCTGGTGTCCTCAGGAGTGAAGGACCTGCCCAGAGTGGCTCTGCCTCAACTCCCGAGCCACAGGATCATGAGAAATAATAAAGTGCTGTTGTTTTAACCCATGAAGCCTGGGGATAGTTTGTTATACAGGAGTAGACAACAGATACATAATGCTGATGCTAGAGATGGTCCTTTGAGGTCATTGCTCAACACCCATCCAAAAAATATTTTTCCAGCCCCTATTAAAGGCCAGGCACAGTTCTAGGTATATAGGATATACTGTTAAACAGAACTTTCAAAGATTCCTGCCCTTGTGGAACTACTGTTTTAGTGAGAAAAGTCAGACAATTGCTAGTAAATAAAAAATGAGTGAATTATACAGCAGATTAAATGTTGGTAAATAACATGAAAGAAGGAGAAGCAGACTAGGCTAGAGGGGCCTGAAGAGTGAGAGGGGTGGGAGAGGTTGGTATATTATCCACAGTAAATTTGCCTTTTTAAAAGTTAAGAAACTAAGTCCTTAGGGTGACTATCTAAGGTCATAATGGTAACAGGAAAATTTGGGCTCTAGTGCTAAGCCCTTAATCTCAAAAGTTTGACTCTTTCTGAAGCATCTCCACTTAGTAATAATTTCTGCTGGTTTTTCCAAATGTTCCTGCAGCCTTGGGGCCTCTGTCAGTACCAAGATCAGAGCTACAGGCATGTGCCTTGTAGGGAAGGGGTCTTCTCCATTCATAACAGCTTCTGGGGATTGCTATTACGTGGGCCAGGCAAGAATGTTGTCCACACATGTTTCTACCTGAACTGTAGGCCCTGTGCCAGCCTCCCAGGCTGTTTACATGGTGTTCACTCTGAATACTCCTCGGCAAACACAGGGCCCCTGAGTCTCCTTGGCCCATTTAGCAGAGCTGGGGTGGGGACGGGGAAGGTGATTCATGTTTGTGCCCTCTTTCCTCACCAGAATGGAGCATTTGCTCACATATCACCTGCCTCCAGGGTCCCCATCCATTTCTATCCCCTCCCCAAGAAGAATTTTCATGAGCTTTGATTTTCTTCTAAGAAATGGGTTTCCAACCACATGGCCAAGCAGATGTTTGAAACCCTGCTTCATGTGAGGGAGCTGGGCCTGTATCCTCAGCCTTAGTTAGCCTCCCTCGCAGCTCCCATCTTTTACTAGGCATGAACACAGTAGAACTGGAGAGATATGAGGCCTCTGGAGGAACAAACCACTGAGGCAGGGGCCACTGCTGCTCCCTCCAAGACTTTGGAGCCCAGTATCTTTTGGTAATTTCACCAGGAACACCAGAGGGTGCCTGAAACAACCACATGATTGCATTCTTGTCAGCAGGAGCATCTGGGTGTGGCTGGTTACATGTACATGTGGCCACATTCTACCACATCCCATGTGCACTGGCAAGGCCAGGTTTGTTAAAGGCAGTAACAACAGCACTGAGTCATAAATAAAGATGACAATGGCTTTAGAGTCATGGAAAGGGGGCAGTTGGTCAGTCAGAAAAAGCTTATTGAATCACATAGGCGGAGTCCACGTCACCTGTGTGGTGGGTACAGGCACAGGACACAGTCCACTGATGCCAAGACATATCCTGCTTGATTCAGCAGAAGCAACAGAGCCCCAACCATCTAGAAATCTCTTTCAACCTTTCTTCAATGTTGCAGTAATGTGGAGAACAGCATCATCTTGAACTTTGAGATATTAGCATTAAGGTTACCATGACACTTACATTAGCATCTCTGCATTAGGTAATTTCTTGCCTTTGTATCTTGGTTCAAAATTATGGGATGCCAATGCTGTGTCAGATTAGGTGAAAAATGACTTCCATAATTCCTCTTTCCTTTGGTTGCTCTCCTCTCCCACTGACCCTAGCCCGGGCCACCTGACTTGCTTTGGCCAATGGGAAAATAGCAAATGTGATGCAAGCAGAGGCTGAAAAAGCGCTCCTGTATTAGGCCTTGCCCTCTTGCTGTAAGGAACTCTTCCACTACCATGTGAAGAGCCTGAGACCAGCATTCTGGAGGGTAAGAAGCCAGGTGGAGAGAAGTTCCAGCCACCTTAGCACCCAGCTGTCCAGCGGGGATCCCAACATTGTGAGTGAAGCCATCCTAGACCTCCAGCCCCAGCAAAACTAGCCCAGAAAAGAACAGTTTAGACAACCTGAAAACTGTTGAGAGAAAACATGTTGTTCTTTTAAGCCACTGAATTTTGGGGGTTTGTTTCTTAAGCAACAAATGTTAACTGTTATAAATACACTTTTCCCTAAGATATGTAGCATTTTCCCTAAGATACGTTCTCCATGGGTAGCAGACTCTGGAACTGTGAATGATTTCTCCTCCTAGTATGTCGGTTCTTCATGTTTTTATTTTAGGTGCTCACAAAGTCATTTATTTTCCAAACTTATTTTAATATGAGTCCCTGAGATTTAGGCATAGAACAATTATATAGCCAGGTGTTTGGTTGTTTCTATTGAGCTAGCAATGAAATAAAACCACCTCCTAGGGTTGTGTATGTCAGCTCACCACTGTAAGGCCTTCATAGCATACTGTCCTGGGTGAATGTTCCAGCAAAGACTCTTCTTGGGGACTTCTGTTTGTTTAATGTGCTCAAAGTACAGAAGGAAATTTCTGACTGTGGAACAAAGCTTTGAAGGCAGTATTCATTTCTGCTATAATCAAGCAAACTTGTTCTCATTTGCTCACCTACCAGGGAGCATCACTCAGAGCAGAAACTGAATGTGAGCAGCAGTAATTGCAGAGAGGACAGCGAAGGTAAAACATAGTCCCTGTGATTTGACAGCCCCTATCTATGACATCAAACTGCTCGGGGAGGGAAGAAAACAATGCACAGTTCAGGGCTGGGTTTCTAGGATGTCATCTGAAATTTTAAAGTAGTTATTGTACTGTTTCAAGGCTAGATTGTACTAGATTTCTGTGGGCCAGTTATTTCTGTTTGGACAATTGAAGTGACTTTGGTCTTGATGTGGCTCCTGGCAAACCTCCACTACTAATCCTCAGTGATAGTGGCTACCAATTTTTGAGGACCTGCTTTAACTAGCTGCTATAACACACTGATTTAACTATTATAATCTTGCAAGGTAGGTGGAAACAGCCTCCTTTTTTTGATAAGGTAATTGAGGCTTAGAGAGGTTAAAGTGCCTGCCTAAGGCCACACAGCTCAAACTTGGTAGAGTTGGTATTAGATCTGAGGTCTGCCTGTTCCTGCTGTCTCCCGTTATATATTCTGGTGTTCCAGCAACTTTGATTCTGGCCCAGATTGGCCTCCTTTCTTTAAGACACTCGCTTATGTGGCTACAACTTAACACCACAGAGAAAAATCCTTGGAAAAAAATCACTGAAATCTTCTATTAAAATAAGACCATGACCAGTTAGAGAATTGTGAAGCACTGAGTCCCAACCTAGGTTACAATAAGCAGTTACCATTAATTTTATTATTCAGGTTGTTCTGAACAACTTTAAGAATTGCATATTACTATTTGAAAGTAAAACATTTATTTGAATTCTTTCTCTGCCCTGGGTGATACCTTCAGCTCTACATAAAAGGTGTTTAAAGTGCAGTGTCTCAAACACATACAGTCCAAAGTTGAGCTAACTTAGGTTTCCACAATCACAAACTAGGTCTAACTAACTTCTGTTGAGTATTTTATAATTCATTCTCAAGATTCCATTCTATTTTATTCATTTCACCTACAATGTTTTGAAATACTCTTTGGCCACAGACATTTAAATTCTTATTAAAAATCCTGCCTTCAGAAATCTGAGATCAACAACCTTCACAAGACCAGTTCTTATGGCAATTTTAGCCCAGCTCAGAAAAGGCAGCGGGCACTTAGGTACAGTGAGAGCACTGCTTTGTCATTAGATGAACCTCATCTTCCTGGGCAGTATATTCACTCCCTGCATCCTCCACAGCATCCAATCTAGGGCTAAATACTTAGAAATTGCACTATAGTTTCTTGTTGATTGAAATACAAGAGGACTCAGCCCATCCAAAGTTGCATGGAGTTCTGAAAATCACACGCTCCTGGTGAGCCAGCCTCAGAAGCAATACTTCTTCAATCATTTTGCAAATACTGCTGAGCATCTATGACATGCTGAGAGTCTTGGTACTCCAAGTGTGGTCCAAGGACTAGCAGTGTCAGCCTCACTTTGGCTCCAGCCCCCTTCCTATATCTACTGCATCAGAAGCTGCATTTTAACAAGTCTCCCAGTTTGTGTGCACATTAAAGTCTGAAAAACACTGCTTTACAAGTATTGTAAGACACATATTTTTCTTCATAAAGTAGCAATCCTGTATCTAGCCTAACAAGGAGGAAGTTACCAAGGGAGACTCCAAAGGCCCAGGGATGCTGTAAGATTCAAATGCAAGGCACTCTACAGGTATCATAGCCCCAGAAAGCTGGGTTGAGGATGGCTGAAGCAGCCCCATAGGTGCTCCAGGAGAAGCAAATTCTATCCTCAAGATTGAAATGGAAGATATTCTTAATACTCATGAATTCAGCAGAGGGTACTTTATAAAAGCTTTAGATGAAAGAGTTGTTTCTAATGTTGGTCTTCAAACTTCAGTGAGCATGAGGATCACCTGATAACCTTGGCTTCAAAAAGAGACAAAGAAGTAGACAGATTCCAGGTTTCAGTGATGGACATCTGGTTCAGTAGAAGGGCAGCAATGGCCCTCAAACTGAGCTGCACATTGGAGTTACCCATGGAGCTTTAAAAAACGCAGATGCCTGGGCTCCGCCTCCAGAGATCCCAAATTGCTGGTCTGGAGAGAACTTGGGGATCAGGGTTTTTAACAATTTGGCAAGTGAGCATAATGAGCAAGTGAGGCTGAGAACCATCGATCTTGAACACTGGTGCTCAAGGTACCAGAGGCTCTGGAATTTTTTTTCAAACATAGATTTTGGGGACCCACCCCCAGAATGTCTGACTCAATAGGTCTGGGTTCTGGGAGACTGAAAATCACTGTTTTTATCATGGTTCCAGGTGATGTTGATGTAGCTAGTTTGGAGACCACACTTTGAGGACCTTATGATAGAGGGATGGGGTTGGGGTTAGGACTGGCATTTTTTAAACTTGCAACAAAGGGATTCAGATGCTGAGAGTCTAAGTCCCACTTATAGGAACAATGTTTTGTGTGGGTTGGGCAAACAGGTTAAACCACAAAGCTGTGTATTATCAGACTGGCACCCAGGCATACTGTGTGTTTTGTTTCTCTGTTCAACAGCACTGAACTTTTCCTTCCGTTCCTATCTTCCAATCTAAGTGAACATTTCTAGATCTACTCTGCTCTCCTAAAGGATGTGCTACCTTTCCCCAGAGAGGAAAAATAACATAGTGATTAAGACGACAGACTTTAGACTGACTGAGGTAAATCCTTGAGTTGAAGTTGATTAATTTTTTCCAGGTTTCAGATTCTCTATCTGTAAAATGGGATACCTGACTCATAGAGGTGATTAAATGAGCTAATACATGTTAGATGCCATGATGAAGGACTAGTGCATGTTAAGTGCTATGTGTATGTTGGCTACTATTTGCAGTCCGTCCTTCTAGAAAACAGATAAATTGGACTTCCTCTGAAAAGGGGGAAGGTTTCATGAGTCTCCTAGCTGGAAGAGGTTTGGGAGACCTCTTTTTACTCCCCTAGAATTTGATGTGTATCTCCACCAGTGCACTATTTTGCTCTATTGGTTAATTTTTCTCCCCTTGTCCACAGATAGGTAAGATCCTTTTTAGGTAAGGACTGCATCTTACTTATTTTTGGATTTGCAGCACCTAATATAATGATGAACACAAGATATGCTCTTAATAAATGTCTGCTGAATAGCTAAACGATGAAGCTGAAAAAAGTTATCTTGCTGTTTTGGAAGTTGCTTAGAATTATCTATTAGTGGGCAGAAATAACTCTTCAACATACAACTGGTCTTTCTGCTGAAAAATGTGTAAGGATGAGAGTTCATGACAGATCATCCTCATCATACCATGCTTGCTCTAAGTCTGTGAAGCCATAGGACATCACAATGATGGATGCATTTGTAATAGAGCAACCGTTCTATAGCACAAGGAACACTGTCTGATTCCCCATAAAGGCTGCATTTCCCAGCCTCCCTTGCAGCTATGTGGAACCATATAATCCACATCAGGTCCTGAAATTTGAGCAGATGTGATATGTTATCTCCAAGCTGAGGGGTTAAGAGCCTGTGAACCCTTTTCAGGTTGCATCTGTCTTCTTGGCTGAGCTGGATATGGAGCATCCAGTGGATAACTCCCAGGCCCTAACAACTGGTGGAGTGCCAAGATGGAAGGACTCTGGGACTTGAATGACTGAGTAGTGCTGAGTTCCCCCTACTCTGTCTCTCATCTTAGGTGAAAAATAAACTTTTGTTATTTAAATTACTGAATTTTAAAGTTTTGTTATCTCACCTGTCTTACACTAAAAAATGAGACACTAGAAGTCCTAACTTGAGGTCTTAAAATTTATTGGTGGGGAGGCCTTACTTGAACAATCTGTGAAGCATATATTCATGTGGATTCCCAAGGGCCAAACCACTGCCAATGTCAAACAAAACACAGTGGCCTGGTCAAAGGAAGCAGCTAGACATATCTCCTTTACTTAATTGAATTTTTAATATGCATCGTTACAGTAAAATACAGAAGGAAGTTGATTTGGTGATTTCTTCTTTTAGAAATATATTTTTTTAAAGGCAGGACCTCAAGGACCCCTAGCTAAAGAAAAATTCTCTCCCGGGATAACTAGTGTGATTTTAAAATTATAGTCTTTTCAGAAAAATGTGGCTGCTGGTGCCTCCTTGGGGCTTTGTTGGAGGAGAGTCTTTATGAGGTATGCCTCATAGAAGACCAAAACCCACATACTGTAAACTGGGTTTTGCTTGGCTCCATGTCCTCATTATCCTCATTTATTCTCCCCACCATTTTATATTACTGGGTGGTAAACTCACCATATTCTGGCTGCTCTTTGGTTTCAAAAGTGCGGTGGCCTGGGGCCGGACGGTCCCATCCCCGGAGGGGGTTGAGGAAGTTGTTGTCATCTGAGGTACTGTCGTACTTGTAGTCTTGGTCCCCGCTGTTGGCCCTCGACAAGGACAAGGACCTCTGCCACCAGGCCCGCCAGTCAGGGGATGGGACTGACCAGCTGGGCTTATTCTCCGGATGCTGATCTTTATCTGCTTCAGTGTCAGGACCGTCCACCACCTCTATGGTGACCTGAAGAATTCAGAATAGGCCAGGGTCAATGAGGTGGGTGACCCTTGGAAGAAAGTCTGAGAGAGTGGAGGCAAATGATTGGTGTGTCACTTGTGAAGGATAGCAGAGACTGCTTGGTGATACACAATTGAAAACATCCAGGGATGGCCCAAATGAACCCTATGACTAGAGAGAATGATGTACCTGGGTCTTGGGGTGGGAGGAGACACTTCATCACTAGGGTTACTGATTTACTGATGACTGTATTGCTAGGAAGTCTTTAATTCAAGGATTAAACATGTACTATAAATGTTCCTGAAGTGACACAAGAATAATGGTAATACAACTGAACACTTATTAAGTACTAACTCTGAACCAGGCACTGTTCTAAATGCTCTTCCATATTAACTTATTTAATCCTCAGAATAATCTCATAAGGTTGGGTGACTGGCCCCATGTGATTGATAATCTACAAAGATGGCCCTGGCACTTCCTCACATCATTGTATGTGAATGCCACACCTCTCACAAAGAGGTTGAGTTTACTTCTCCCTTTCTATCTGGGATGGCTTTGTGACACACCTTGCCTAGTAGACTGTGGTAAGAATTACAGTGTGACAAATCTCATGAGGTCTTGCAGCTTCCAGTTTCATTCTCTTGGAATATCCCTACCATTATGTGAGGAAGCCCAGCCTAGACTACTGTGCACAAAGAGACCACATGAAGAGGGAGACTACAGAGAGGAAAACCAAGGCTCCCTAGCTACTGGCCAGCTCCACAGTCCCAGTCATATCAGTGGGGCCATCTTGGATCCTCAGTCCAGTTGGGTCATCCCAGCTGATATATGATACAGAGATGAGCTCTGCCAGCTGAGTCTTGCTCAAATTCCTGACCTACAGGGACCACAAGCAATCCAACGGTTGTTGCTTTAAGCTACTGAGTGTTGGGATGGTTGTCAGACAGCAATAGATAGCATTTTGTATAGAGAAAACTGGCTAACAGAGAAGTTAACAACATTCCTAAAGTCACACAGCTAGTAACTGGCAGACATGGGTAGTCTAGCTCCAGAGCCCATGCTCTTACCAAGTTTGCCACACTGCCCCTCAATAAGAAAGTAACAGAGGTATTGTCCCCTTATGCAACTGAGGGAGCAAAGAGGCCACAGATGCCAGTGAGGCTGGAAACCACAGGGTGGGTAGAGATGTGAACACAAGGTCTTCAAGGTCCAGGCTTTCACAGCTGTGACTTTCACTCATCCCATAGTCCAGACCCAGTACATATACCCCTCAACTGGCCCTCAGGTTCAAAACAGATAGTTCTGGAGCCAAGGTCAGAACTTGCTCTTGGATTTTCTGAGCCTAATTTGGAAAGCATGGGGCTGGAAGAATTCAGCTTCTTGGCTCTAAGAGACAATCAACATAGAGAAACTTGTTTAAAAAAAATATAACAAAAACTCATTGGGTTCCTTTGGCCATCACATAGCTCTTGCAACACCCCCTGGATGAGTTATGTGAAAATGAATCAGAAACACGTGCTCCAAGTAATCAGCGCAAGATGTACTGGGCAGATGGATTTCTAGCTTCACACTAACCCAACATCTGAGAGAGTTGTTGGGATGCTCTGCCAAACTGTACCAGGGTGTGCCCATCCTGAGAGAAACAGCCTCTTCTTTTTGCATTAGGGATGACAAGGTTTGAATTCTACTTATTTTGACATTCAAAGGAAGTTGCCCAGCTGATAGTGGGCCTGGGTTGCGGCCTTATGATGTCCAAACACAGGTCAAGTGTGTGGCCTTCAATACCAGAGTATAATTGGTCAAGTGCATCTTTCCTCTGGTGTGGGATGCTTAGAAGGGTACCATTAGATTTATTCCATGCTACCATTACCCCATTCTTGTGAATATCTCTTGCATATTTATAAATAGTTATGAAACATTTAGTAATTCCCAAAAAAGAAAAAAAGAAAGAGAAGAAAATGTCTTTTTCATATGTCTTGCATCATAGCTGCTCGCAAGAATGGATAATTGCTGGGGAGTAGACAATGACTGAGACCCACACACAACCCTTGAAAGGACAAGTGCAGAAGGAGTGCACTGCTGGGTAGTGACAGGGCACTGCTGAGCCTTTGGAGATAAAACTTTTCTCCTCTGCAAGTCCCATCCCCCACTGCCTGCCCCACTGCCTGCGGACAGAACAACTGAGCTTCAACAATCCTCTGCAAGGCTGTTAAGGGTCTTGGAGGGGAGAAGCTGCCAAGAGCCAGGCAAGCCTGCAATTATGGTAATGAAATCAGTCTCTGGGTAGGAGATAAGGGGGAACATGCCCAACGGTTTTGGTATTCCATTTGTATTCAGAGTGGAGTCAAAGGGATTGCCTAAACAAAACGTGCCCTGCAATTTCTCCAAGCTGGGAATAAAAACAATTTTATGTTTTAAGCTATTACCGTCAATATAATTCTTTTTCTTCCAAACTGGTTCTCAGATCCAAACAAAATAGATTTGTTGCCTGGCCAGGCAATGAGTAGCAAAATACAAATTTACTCCAAAAACTATATCGATGACTAGATCTCAACAGTTTAGAGGTTTCTTTTTCCACTTTAATTTCTAGCCACTACCTCAACTGAATTAAAAACAAAAACAAAACAAAAAAAAACAACAACCCCTCTCCCACAAACCTTATGATCTACTGTTCCCTACAGTTAATGTGGAAACTTCATACTGATATCAAGAAGAAATCTAATCTTGAACCTGAAATTTCATAGGTGTACAATTAAAAAGACTTAATGAGCATGATCAATGACTTCTCAAATGATGGGGATTAGTTTTATGTTTCCTGTTGCTCTCATTCTGCTTATGTGTTCTTTAGCATCAAAGAGTCCTTTTATAAAAATGTTTTGAACAATAATTGATGTGATGAGCTTAAGGTGTGGGCGTGAGCACAGCAGATTTCCAAGCTGATAAAGACTCTAGATTTTACCATCCTTCCTTTTCCTTAATGCACATAATTGAAGTGTCTTAGTATATTTGTTTCTTCTGTACTTTTCCACACCATGAATCAAGACAATAAAAGAAAGAAAATGCTTTAAAACTATTCAAGTCCAGCTTCTGGCAGAGTCTCATCAGCTGCAAGAAACAAAGTTCAAAATCAGTGCCAATTTGGGGCATTCTGTCCAAAATCAGGAAATGAGGATCCTATGCAATGTCATCAGTTTCTTTCTTCCTCTTGATAGTTAAAACAGTTATTAGAAACAAATTCTTTACACTTTCTCTGAAGAGCACTTTCCATAGGAAAAGTAACGCAATTATCAGTCTATGATAATAAAGTACAAAATACAAAAGCTTTGACCTTTTGAACTTGGGAGAAACTTCTAGAATCTTCTAGCTCCTTGGTCCTGTAAGTCTTATGAGCTTCATGACTAGGTGGGGATGAGATGGTATTTCTCAGACAGTAAAATAAGCTCTGAGAGGTGAATGGGTTCCTCAGAAAAACAGTATCCAGGGACAGGAAGAGAATCTCCAGTGAAGAATTGGGCCCCAGACTACCTACCTGCCTTCCTCGATGACTGTGAGCCACAGAAAGAAAAAATGGACCAGGAGGATACATAATCCCTTCCTCTCAGACTCACTGATGTTCTTGTTTTCTTAAGTGTATTTTATTGATTATGCTATTACAGTTTCCCCAATTTTTCCCCTTTTATACCCCTTCTGCCCTGCACCCTCCCACCCTCTAGCATTCCTCCCCCTTAGTTCATGTCCATGGGTTGTACATATAAGTTCTTTGAATTCTCTGTTTCCTATACCATTCTTAACCTCTCCCTGTCTATTTTATGCCTTCCAATTATGCTTCTTATTCTCTGTACCTTTCTGCCCTATTTCTCCCCTCCCCCTCCCCACTGAAAACCCTCCATGTGATGTCCATTTCTCAGATTCTGTTCCTGTTCTAGTTGTTTGCTTAGTTTTTGTTTTCATTGCTTTTCTTTTCTTTTTTAGGTTCAGTTGTTGATAGTTGTGAGTTTTTTGTCATTTTACTGTTCATAGTTTTTAATCTTCATCAATTTCTTAGATAAGTCCCTTTAACATTTCATATAACAAGGGCTTGGTGATGATGAACTCCTTTAACTTGACCTTATCTGGGAAGCACTTTATCTGCCCTTCCATTCTAAATCATAGCTTTGCTGGACAGAGTCATCTTGGATGCCTTTCATGACTTGGAATACTTCTTTCTAGCCCCTTCTTGCCTGTAAGTTTTCTTCTGAGAAATCAGCTGACAGTCTTATGGGAACTCCTTTGTAAGTAACTCTCTCCTTTCTTCTTGCTTCTTTTAAGATTCTCTCTTTATTTTTAATCTTGGGTAACTTAATGATGATGTGCCTTGGTATGTTCCTCTTTGGGTCTTCCTTCTTTGGGACTCTTTGAGCTTCCTGGACTTCCTGGAAGTCTACTTCTTTCATTAGATGGGGAAGTTTTCCTTCATTATTTGTTCAAACAAGTTTTCAATTTCTTGCTGTTGTTTTTCTCCTTCTGGCACCCCTATAATTCAGATATTGGAATGTTTAAAGTTGTCCCAGAGGTTCCTAAGTGTCTCTTCATTTTTTTTTTTTAATTCTTGTTTCTTCATTCTGTTCTGGTTGGATGTTTACTTCTTCCTTTTGTTCCAGATTGTTGATTTGAGTACTGGTTTCCTTCCTGTCACTGTGGGCTCCCTGAATATTTTGCTTTATTTCACTTTGGGTATCCTTCATTTGTTCTTTCATTTTGTGACCAAGCTCTATCAGTTCTGTGAGCCTTTTGATTACCAGGGCTTTGAACTCTCCATCAGATAGGTTGGCTATCTCCTTATCACTTAGCTCTCTTTCTGGAGTTTTCCTCTTTTCTTTCATTTGGGCCATATTTCTTTGTCTCAGGGCACCTGTTAAGTTGTAAGGGGGTAGGGCCTTTGGTATTCACCAGGGCACGGTAACCCTCTTTGATGTGCTGCAACAACTGTCTGTGGGGGAGGAGCCAGAGAGGAAACAATGCAGCTCATTTTCTCCACTCTAGCCCCACTTTCCAATGAACTCTCATGTGAGACTGGGAGTTTCTCCAACTATGGCAACCACCACCATAGTCCACAGTCAGCTCTGAGTCTTGGTTTCCCGTTCAGTCAACCCTGCCTGCATAGTACATTGCCTTGCTGCAGGTCCTTTTGGCCAGTCCCACCTTAGTGGCCCTCCACCTTGCCATGGGTTCTCTCTGTCTGCCCATCTTACTGGTCTGGTTGGTCTGGATGACTATTTCTTTAATTCCTTGGTTGTCAGAGTTCCATGCAGTTTGATTTTCTGGCACTTCTGGTTGGTTTATTGATTTTAGATTAGGGTTATCCTCCTTTTGGTTGTGTGAGGAAATGAAGGGTTTCTACCTATGCCTCCATCTTGGCTCGAAATTAAGTCTCACTGATATTCTAAAAACAACTCTGACCAACCTGGATAACTATCATTAATGCTTTGATAGTTACAACATCCTTGTTCAAAGACTGTTGCTCACTCTACAGAAGTTAGACCTAAATTTTAGGCACAGAGACTGGCTTGGGGAATTAAATTTTCTGAGGTGAACATCAAGGAAAATGTAGAGTTGATCTCAAAAGTAAGTTTTCTGATTTCTGACTGTTTTATACACATTTCCTCTGACATCTTTATTACATTGTCATCACCAATCAGTGTCTATTCTTTTGGGAAAGCTTATCATATAGCCCTGTGCTAAGCACTTCCCATGGTGATCTCACTTAATCCTCAGAACAACCCTAGTCCTATGTAGTATTGTACTACACAGATATTCATAGGTAGTATTATCATTTTGATTTTACAGGCAAGGAAACTGAGGCATAGAGAGGTCAAGTAACCTGCATGAAGCCACAGAAGCCAATGAAGATCTGAACAATGCAGGCTTGTCCCCATGGGTGTGTGGGCCTAGGTCTTGGGAACAGAAATTTCTTGATTGTTACTTACCCAAACCTGCCATTCCAAAAGTGTATTAGAGAAAAAAAGATAAAGGGAAATCAGAAGTAGAAGCACGTATGACATTTACAGTGCTGGCCAGCTCATTTGATTGTATCTTTTGGCACTCATGAGGCCTACGGCCATGTAAATAGGTCTGTGTATGAAAAAAAAAAAAAGCCTTTAGATGACTATTTTTAAGTCTCTTTCAATGGAAGAAAAGAAATAAGTATATTAGTTGAAATGAATACTAATCTCAGCTTGATCCAGAAAAGAGAAATAGTTGGTTGTGACTAGCTACTGTGGTAATGAATTGATGCAGTAAGCCTAATAATGAGTTTATTTTAGAGATTTTTGTCTTTGCTATCTGACCATCAGCTACAGACCAAAACCTAGCCAAGGATATTAAAATTCAAGTCTAACTTGTCCTGGGGGATCTATTTTCTTTCCTGAAGGATTTATTTATTTATTTTTAACAAAACCCAACTACTAGTATTGTTTTAAATTTAATATGGAGATTGGGTTCAGGAGTTTGAGGCTATTTCTTTCTATTTTGCACATTGTTGTTTTTTTCCCTACTCACTTCCACAGCCTGAAGCCAGCCTTACAATGGAGAGTCTGATCCACTTGGGATAGAGGCCACCTGGCTTCGGAGAGTTAAAAAAAAAAGCTTTACAAAGCAGGGCTTTTTAAAAGATTTCTCTTCCTAAAAGTCAAGAGGCCCAAGAGGGATGTGGCCCCTTGCCTGGGTTCAGCATTGTCACTTTGGAAAGGTGTGGGCTGTTTGGCAGGAGGAATAGTGGACCCCAGCCCTGGGGCGTGGGAAACACTTCCAGACACCAGAGGGGTTGGGGGTGTTTCAGAGAGAAGGATATCGAATTCCTGTTCAGCTACCCAGCTCCAGTCAGGGATAAATAGGTGGGGGCGAGGGGCAAGTTGCTGGGGGAGGGGGAAGACAGGCCTGGGGCCCTGGTGGCGTAAGCCAACCGACTGATGCACCCCTTCACCTGTCTTCACTCTGCTCCCCAGGGAGAGAAAATGCTTTCAGGGGACCACGGTGACCAGCAGAGCTGTCTGCTTGGCTGAATCAGCCTGTGTCAATCCAGTGGATTTCAACAAAAGAGCAGTGCTCACAAGAAGGGGAGAAGCTGCCAACATAGAGACCATCACCCCCTTTTAGGAAGCACCTCATATTTGGAAGGACCACCAGGGAACTTGGTTTACTTAAGTGCAGTGGTGCATGGGGCTGCTGCAGCCAGCACTGTATGTGTGCATGCACACATGTGTGCATGCCCATGTGTACATGCATGCACACACACTTACATGCAGACCTAGGGCTAGGGCTCCCAGGGGTAGCAGCTGCTTCATTCTTTCTTTGAACATTTTTCTGAGTGAACAACATTAACCTTTTGTGGTCTTCTAGAAAGAGAAGGCCAGAGATGCAGCTGGAGTTTCTTTTCTTTAGGGCCAACAGGTCATTTGATCAATAAAACACAGGCCACCTCACCCCTCTCTCTGTACTGCCTGCAGAAGATTAACAGACACAGGGATTGTGCAAGGAAAAAGGACTGACCTGACTTCACAGTGTGCAGAAAGACTGTGTTGGCCTAGTCTTTTGTGGTTTTTTACTTTAATGGTATCTGGGTTGGGGTTGCATTGGTTTCTAAGCCATTCTGCTAATAACTCTGATATTTGAAGCTATGGGGAAACCTATGTTCTTGAGGGTGATGGTGATTTTTGCTGTTTAAAGGTTGCTTTTGCTTTTTGAGTTATTCAAAAGCATGGGGACCTCATGGGAGTGGACCTGTTCCTCTTCCAACCCTGTGCTCCAAAGCATTTCTTTTGGAAGCAGAACCTGGAGGTGAGCTCCTTGTTCCTGTGCTGGGGTGGGGGTAAGACAGTGAAAACAAAGCACTGATTGTTTTTACCTGTTACAAGTCTATATGAACAGGTGGCTTGGGGTCTCACAGAAGAGGGCGAATAATTTCTGCCTGTACCATCTTGGCACCTTTGTGATGGTGCATGGGGAAGCTGCATTTGATAAAAGACCAAGAAGCTTTGCCAGAGAGAACCATGTGTGGCCTTCTCATAATTTACTCTCTATTTATTTATCCACTTCCTCATCTCACTCTAGTTTTCTCCACACCCATAAAACCCAACAGCTGCCTTGGCCCTCAGGAAGCTTGGTGAAACTGCTCTGAAGCTTTCTTTACCTCCCATCTGGCTAAACAACACAGCTTATTATGATGACAAAGAATTACCATGTGCCTGCTCAGCTCTATCACGTGTGCTGCAGAGGCTTAGCACTCACGGTTGCCTGTTTCTTCTTTTTGGCAAAGCAATGTGGGTTCTCAGCTCCATGGATCCCAACTGCCTTTGCACCTCTGCTCTTCCCTAACATTTAGGTAACATTTTAAAAGGGTCCCAGTGGGGTCTAGGTGGAGTATGGGGGTTTCCTGACAGATGAATTTATCTGGGAGAGAGAAAGGATATACTGAGAAATTTAGTTTTTAGGCGAAGTCCCATTCACTTAAGTAACATTTCAGGGAGGGGAAGCACTCCCAGGAGCCTTTCATTCCTCTGCATCCATGCATATTCTTGTAACTTTACTTTAGTGATTTTTAAATCTATTACACCAATAGTTCAGTCCTCAGCATTAAGCCCCTGCCTGACATTTCCCATCTTTGGGAAAAAAGTGAGCCAAAGCAAGCCTAAAATCTTTCCAGTCATGGCCTAAGCACCTTGGGGGCAAGGGCAGTTTGGTCCTGGTCCCATAAAATCTGTAGACAAGAAAATAATTGCTTCATATAGATGAAGGCGCGATGGGCAGTGATGTTGAGCAACAGTAAGGAGATGTCGATGTTTTTGTTTTTGTTTTTGTTTTTTTTTGCCAAGTAGATCTTTTGTTCTTTATCAGAGAGCCATGTGGCTAGTTCCTGGAGAGAGGACAGTGGAGCAAAAAACCTATTTTTCCAATTAATCAGTTAAAAAATATAAGACTCATCAGACATTAATTGGGGCATGCAGCAATTTCTGTGCATGGGTTGTCGAAGAGTCACCTCCAAATCATTTTTTCAACTCTGTACTATCAACACTGACTGCCTGCCCTACATCTTCCTGTACATTCAATCTGCTCACCATGGAGCATAAGTTTTCCTCCTCTGTCTCCATAATCCTTCAGGTACAGTTGGTGGTGGTAGCTTGGATTTTTACACCTATGTAATTTTCTGGAGGAAAAAGGCCTTACATTTCTTAATTTCCCAGACCCTATCTAGGGGTCAGCCTATGTGGGTGTATTTCCAGTGACATTTGTTAGCCACCAGGACACTACTGTTATAAGCAAAGCAACCCTAGCTAAGGAAATGTGATCTAAACTGGTGTCACGCAGAGTGTCAGTCTTGAGAGAGAGAGACAGTTAACTTAAATAAGGATCAGTTGCTCTGGGGTCAGGTTCAGGAAGTTTCTGCCCCGTAAACTAATTGTAATTTGATGCAGAGAGGAAGAATAAGGAAGAGCCAGCCTTCCTGGAATGAAAAGAATCAAGAACAAAGCGGGAAAGTATGGAAGCAGGCAAAGAGAACAGGAGCTGCACAGGGACTAGGTTGCCCGGGTAAAGGACCCTCTCTCAGTTGTCATGGGACCATCTCTGGGAAAAAACAGAGGGAGATCTAAGCAAAGCCCAAAATTAGGAGTTTGTCTCTGAAACATGAATTGGTGGGATGAGTATTCCTAGGCACTGGAGAGCTTGGGTTTGAGTCCCCAAATACTGTTTACTAGCCATGTGACCTTGGGTGCACCAATAGTAACTTCCTGAGTACTAATCACATTATTGATAATATTGGGAATATGACCTGTGCTTCATAAGGTTGTTGAGAGAGTCAAATCAGATCAACATTTGCTTTGTAAAGTCTATTGCGCTATTTCAGTGTAGGTGAGTAATGTAATTTTCAATCCCAGGCCCCCCTTTGTATAACCTTCTATTTCCTTCAGCTTTCTCCCACTCCATCTTAGTGGTGTATGTTCATCTTTCCCCCTTAGGAGCTTCTGTCCTCACCTCTGTTCTTCTTGTCAAAAACATTTTTTTTATCGGTCATTTAAACTTTAGAGCAATTGAACTGTTGTTACTCCCTGAAGGGATTTCTGGTACCCAGGGCATTTGGGGGAGACTGGCTTCCTGAGCACCTGTGAAATCACGCTATGATTTTTTCATCTACTCACATGTCAGATTGGCTCTTTCGCACAGCTTCCATGTTTTATCAACTTTAGGGCATATTAATTTGTTTTGTTTTGTTTTTACATTTCAATGCCTCTGATTTATCAGAATGTATCTTATCATCATTGTGTCATACTTTCATTAGCAAAGGTTTTATCTTTTTAGTGATTTATCAAATAATGGTGAATCTCCCAATCAAGGGTGTTCCATAGATGAAATACAACACTGTTCTTAGAGAGGTGATATGATCAAAAGAAGGACTCATTAAGGGGTTACAAAGAAAGGGGAGGAAAGGCAGTAGCTGCTTTGAAATCAGATCAGGAAACAAAGAGATGGACTGTTTCATTTTCTTCCACCTTTCAGCTGCTAAGCCTTACCTGGATATTTGGATTCTGCCCATTGATATCAGCTTTGGAAAGATCTGGAAAGTTTGGTAGATCAAGGAGAAAAGATTTTGGACCATCTCTTTGCAATGAAGGGTGCCCAGCCTCTTGCTGGAATCGCTGTCTGGGGAGGGGTTGCTGTGCAGCCTGGTGGTCCAGGTGCTCCCCTGGTACTTCTTTGGAGAAAGGAGAGCTGCTTTCTGATGTAGAGTCACTTTCCACATTGAGGTTATTCTAAAACAAACAAGCAAATGAACAAATAAATAGGGCATGATTTAAAAATACCACTCTTTTTTTTTTTTTGCTGTTTCCAACCTTTAAAAAAAATTTATTGTTGTTCTTGCACAGTTTTCTGTCTTTTACACCCATCCCAGCCCACCACCCCAGTTCTCCCCACCTCCCTCCCATTTCCACCCCCACTAGTTTTTGCCCATGTGTCCTTTATACTTGTTGCTCTAAACCCTTCCCCTTTTCCCCTGAAATTCCCTCCCCTCTCCCCTCTGGTGACTGTCAGTCTGTTCTCAATTTCAGTGTCATTGGTTATATTTTACTTGTTTGTTTGTTTTGTTGTTTAGATTCCTGTTAAAGGCAAGATCATACGACATTTGTCTTTCACTGCCTGGCTTATTTCACTTAGCATAATGATCTCCAGTTCCATCCATGCTGTTGCAAAGGGTAGGAGCTCCTTCTTTCTTTCTGCTGCATAGAATTCCATTGTGTAAATGTACCATAGTTTCTTGATCCATTCATTTACTGATGGGTACCTAGGTAGCTTCCAACACTTGGCTATTGTAAATTGTGCTGCCATGAACATTGGGGTGCATAGGTTCTTTTGGATTGGTGTTTCAGGGTTCTTAGGATATAATCCTAGCAGTAGAATTGCTGGGTCAAAAGGAAGATCCATTAAAAATACCACTCTTAACAGTCTATTCAATTCAGGAGCAAGAAAAACTACAGTGACTTCTTGCAGGATGGTATTCCCAACTCATTTTCATTCCCTCATGGTTTAATTCTCCATTTTCAATAAGCTAAAGCATCAGGAAACTTCTTCTAGTCTGCTACTTGGGAATTTTCTGAGGGTAAATGAGTTATGGGCTATTTATTAAGCATCAAACACATCAACACAAAAGTACTATTATGAAGGACAGTAGGTGCTCATTTAGAATTGGAATCAAGTTATGTTTTCCTTTTCACAGGTTCAACTGATTAATCACTCTTGCTTTAATAGTTATAGCCCTATAGTCCAGATTTTGTTTCTTTGGTGTGGGTCATGGAACAAAAGATTTTACCAAACAGAATACAATACTTGATTTAAATAATTAATTATATCTATTCATCCATTCATTTATGTCCCTTCCCTTTCCTTCCTTCCTTCCTTCTTTCCTTCCTTCCTTCCTTCCTTCTTTCTTTCCTTCCAATCAACAAATGTCAACCACATACTAGGGACAGGAGATACAGCCATAAACAAGACAGACATGGACCCTATTCTCTTGGCATATAAATCTAGTTGAGGGGAATAAACAATAAATATGTGGATAAATAAATAAAATCAGATCAGAGAGTGGTGATTGCTAAAAAGAAAAGAAAGAAGAAAATAATTGAGAGTAGCCAGGGACACCATTAAGACAGCTGGGGAAATGTCTCTAAGAAAGTGACATCTGACACAAGACTTGAGCAAGAGAAGAAGGCATCATGCAAAGATCTGTGGGGAGAACACTCTAGTAGCGGGAATTATGTGTAAGGTAGTCCTGAGGTAGGGATGAATGTGGCTCATTTGAGGGACAGAAAGAAGGCCAGCAAGGCTGGTGTGGAGTGAAGGAGGGATGAACAGCATGAAATGAAGATGAAGAGAGGAAGCTAGCTGAAAAAAAGTGACACAAAGGCATTCTAAAAATGTAATGCTTTTATTCTGAAAAGTGCAAGTCTGTTGTTTTACCCAGCTAGTGAAAAATGTCTCTATTTAGTTGTCACTTGGGGAAAGTTTCCCAGTGATTGAGTGTAGAAACTGCTGGATTTCTTCCCCAAACCAACCCTTCTCCTTGCATTCTCTTTGGATCTTTCGTTGGATGCTTCCTCCATCCCTTTAGAGATGGCATTTTCATGTTTACTGGTGGAGAGAGATGTGAAGATAGAATTTCACCAGCCCTTGGGTCAGTGGTTAATGTTCTTGTTATTCTTGGGCATGTTTGGGGGTTTGGAGTGTATATTCCAGCACACTATCTCCACATGTGCTCCCTGCCCCGCACCACAGTGCTTCTGACCCAGCCAAAGGGTTACATCTAGTATCAAAACACTCCTGACTCTGAGTTCCCAAAGTCAAGAATGGCATGGGGATTAAACTTGTGCAGCATATAAATTATTCTGAGAGAGCCAAGGTGAGAGAATGGATTGTTCTTTAAACAGAAATCAGCTTTGTGGGTGATCCAAGAGGCCAAAAAGAGGACTGGGATAGACAGCATGTCTGTGGTCTCCTCTTTAAAACATGAAGTTGCACAGGGTTTGCTGGGTGCTCCCAGCATGGTTTTGCTTGCCCTCTCTTGTTGCTCAGGAGATGTGGCTGGGGCAGTGTCTTCGTTGACCTTTCACCCACCTGTCTGCCATGGTTTTTGTCTCCTGGCACTGATAAACTCATTGAAGGCCAAGTGTATTGTGATGAAATTGGGTCCAGTTCATGGAGAGAGAGAAAGAGAGCACATTCTCTGTCTTTCCTCAACATGAGGCCTCTCTATCACAGCCCAAGAGGAGGTAACTAAATGTAATAGTTCCCTTGCTTTTCTCCCTGGATCCCCAAACCTAAAACTTCCCCAAAAGTGTTGGTGAGGCCAATTGAATTCTCAAGGAAAAAAATTTTTTTTGCACAGGATTTGGGAATGTAAGTTTCCAAAGGGCCCAGGATTTGCTTGCCAATTGCTTGAGGGATCCCCTGCAAACTCAGCCTTAACTTCATTGGAGCAACTGAGATTTACTCCTTAATTGTGTTAAAAAGGAAGCTCTCTATCTTTCTCCCTGTGATGAAGTACTCTTTCTCCTACTAAAACATATTTTAGAAGAAGAGATAAGAAATCTGTTTTTTGCTGCTATTTGGCATTTTGCTTAGATGTCCGAAAAAATAAGAATCATCGCTGATTGGTTTCTTGATCTGGCTCTGGAATTTTTCCTGGTAGGAGATACTCCACCACAGAGTGATCCTGGCTCAGCCACAGTCCAAGAAAAAAACCCTTCAATGTCTCTGTGGTTCAATGACCCCCCATGTAAAACAGAGCAGATTACATGGAGAGTTCTGCACCTTCGCAGCAGGATAGTCAAGATAACTCAGGTTGGGTTGTATCTACACATGAAAAGAGAAGTATAGAGTTAGGTGATTGGCTGGACAATTCAGGCCACAAGTGCCTCTGCTGGGAATAGACAGGCTAAAATATATTTTGGCTTGAGTTAGGCATGCAATTGTGGCCTTTCTCCATCTTCCTCCATTCCTTCCCTCTCCCTGCACATAGCACCCCTGCCCTAGCTCAGTGTTTGTAAATGATTTGGAAGAGGGGAGGTAATAAAGAAATGTTAATCACAATCTCTGAATATCTGAATTACTCTTGCATCTCTACCTAAACATATTTATCTAGAAACCTTGGCTCCCTGCAGTGGCATGCCCCCTAACTTTCAGAAACTGGAAGTCCTAGGATGTGGAAAGTGTCTCCCCATGGCTCACATAAAATGAAACTCAACTTTATTCAATCGATAATAAGGTTCTGGAGTAACCATTATTATGATAATGTAGATTTTAAATCTGGGCCAGGAGATGGCAGACAATGCTAACAGCACAGGAAAAGGTCTTTTCATCATTTCTTAAGGATACACTGCATATTTTCCTTACCGAGGCCCCATTGCAGGTCTTCACTGATGAACACCATTCATGTCTCATCAAGCTCACTCACTGAACATCCCATTTAAATTATATTAGCAGAGTGAAGATTCTCAGGATTGGTAGATATCAAAGTAAAGACTTAAATAGTTTGTGTTTCATTCAGGAAAGCAAACATCGTTGAAGACAACAGTCTGGGAAAGTCTAAGAATTGAAGAAATGTCATCATTCTTTCCAAAGTGTGGCAGGATTAATTTTGCCTAAATTCAAGTGACATGAGAGGGTTTGCTCAGTTTAGGAAAATGTTCCACAAGCTGTCTTTGAGTTGATCTTTAACCTGTGACAGTGCTATAGCTCCAGTACCAATGTTCTCTCTGCAACTCTAATTTGAGAGTTAGAGTTGTGACTGCCAATAAAAGGAACAGAAGAACTAACGCTATTATATGGCTTATACACATGCACTGTTCAAGTGTTGAAGTAGGTGATGTCCAGTGGCCAAACTGTCCAGCTACTGCTGATGTTCCCCATCTTTGTGCACAGTCCCTGTCCTTTCATTATTTTATAGCTTATTCTTATCTAAAATGGAATAAAATAATAATAAAATGTCAATAATAATGAAATAGGCTCCATGTTCATGTAGCCTAGTATTTTGCCTTAGACAACAGTATTATGGCAGACATTGTCATGCCTACCCAATATACGTTCTTCTTTTTATTACTCAGTGTTTGATTCAGGTGGCAAAGTGCCTGGCTAAAACTACATTTCCCAGCATCCACTGCAGCCAGAGGTGACTACTTGACACAGTCCTGTCCAATATGATATAAGCGGAAGCTGCTGAATCAGAGGCAGTTTGCCTTTTGCCTTTCACTCTTCCACTTTCTACTGCTTGAAATGTGGATACTGGAGCTTGAATTGATTGAGGCAGCCAGCAGGCATGAGGATGAAGGCCATACTCTAAAGTTGGCTAAATGGAATGACAAAGGGGCCTGGGTTCCTGATGGCATTGTAGAGTCACCAGACGAGTCCTAGAATGGTGACCTATGAACTTCTTTTACCATTTTCATCAATATTAATGTTAATCTTGATAGTGCTGTAGCACCAGTATAAGTTCCCTGTTGTGACTCTGACTCTAACCATGACTATCAATAAAAAAGGAGAAGCCCTGTTTATTCAAGTGACTCAAAGTTGAGTTCTCTGTTCTTGAGTTCTCTGTTCTTGGCAATGAGACGTAATCCCCAGCTGATGACATACTGACAGGGCATTTAGTGAATCGTCATGGTAAACTTCACAATGGCAACCAGGCTACAGATGCTCAGCTCTTCTGTGAACTTTCCTAACATTCCTATGCCAGCTTGGCTATCTATACCCTTCGCCATACATATTCAAAATCTTCTCATTGTTTCAGCATCTTTACATTACATTACTCAAATCTATTACTCATTGTATAATGTAATATTTCCTTTAATTTGTCCTAAAATACTATCATTACATTTTAAGGAGTTTGCCACTGCTAAAAGAGCTCCTTGGAAAAATAGAGATTCCAGAGCTTGGGCAGAAAAGCATAGGTGAGTTTGGGATACTGTATTGTGGCAGATATCAAGGAACCTTTCAGTGATTAAGAATATCCTCTTTAAAGAACACAGGAGCCAGCTTGAAGGACCTCCTTGCCCAAAGATTAGACAATTTGGACATCAAAACAAAAAGTTTGTGGTTTACCACCACACATTGAGTCTGAAAATCTCTGAGCCTGTGATACTCACAAAAGAGGGGAAGACAAAAAAAGTACTGTCACCACTCAAGGTAGGAATTTATAACACTCCTTACTTTTTGAACATTGGTATTAAAAAGAAAGAAGGGTTTTCCTGAGGAAGTAATATTTGAGCTGATTGAAAAGGTGAGCAAAAGCGAAGCAGATAAAGAGAACAGAGCAGAAGGGGAGGTGGGCCATTGACTATCGTGGGTGAAAGGATATGGCAAGTGCAGATGCCCTGATACCTGACATGGCCTGGTATAGAAATCCAAAGGATATAAGTGCTAGCTAGAATAGAGGGGGTGTTAAGATCCAGGCCACTCTGCTATCTTAGTAAGAGACCACTCAGTTAAATAATGTAAATGCCAAGCCCAAATCTACCACATCTTGACCTGCCAGCCATTGGTCTGAAAGCTTTCTATCATAGTATGTTGTGACTTTTCCACTAGGCCACTTCCCTGGTGGCATTTTCTGGGTCATCTGGAAGCTTGCTGAATCTATTTGTGCTGGGATCTCTTCCCTCTCCCCTTGCTCTCAACAGCTAGCCCTATGCCCCTGAAAAGCTCTGCCAAGATGAACTAAATAAGAAAAATCTCTCATCTGTAGACTGGGAACAGTTTCTAACATGACAAGCCCAAGTGTTTTATTATTTATGTCCTCTCTCCCTAGGACATCACTGGCATAAGACCAAAGATGCCCAACCACTGCCTTCAGCCACTGCATGGCTGCAGCTGCTCATTTTGGCTATCCTTGTGACCAAGGTGGATCACCACAGCCTCATCAAAGTCAAAGTTGTCACACTGGTCAGAGTTCCTAGCTAGTCATTTGGCATCAACAGAGGGAGGGGGAGAGGATCTTTGGAGAACCAAGCCACAGTGCAAATTTGGGTGATCAGCTCCAGGGGGAGACCAAGTTGTAAAAATGGGTGATGGGGTCCACCTTTGGAAAATGTGTGCTAAGCATTGTTGTCTCAGTCTACAAACAGCCATGTGCCCTATTCTGCAAATACTAACCAAAGGCTGGTGTGTAAAAACAGGCCTGATCTGAGCATTTCCAGAACCTCCAGAAGAAGCAAAAACTAGTAACAAATTGTGGCTGGCTAGGACAGCTTTAGTGCTGTAAAAAAAAAAAAAAAAAGAGGTTGTAGTTAAGTATTCCCACATTAACACAACCAGGCAGACTTCTCGGAGGCAAATGGGATGGCAGATTTCTGGAGGGTAAAGAACAGGCTGTATCTGCAATCTCAAACCCCACACCCTCCAATTCCACAAGCTCAGGAGGCACCCAATAAGTACTAGTTGATGATAATGATGGCCATAGGCCTAGTTAGATTTTATTTTAATTAGACTCAGGCTATAGGCCTCATTACCCCTATGTGGCTTTTATGTGGGATTCTAAAGAAAAAAAAATCCGGGAATCTTCTATTGAAGATATTAAAGAAGATATTATTAGCAATGCTTTGGTCTCATAGACTTTGAACAACAAACAACAGAGATTATAATTAACGTCACTGTAGCCTCTCTCCTTAAAACATACTAACAATATAGCTAATTAGCAATATATCCTCATTTGGGGCTGGACATCTGCATATTATTATCGACAATGCTTGTTTCCTTTTCCCAGATGAAAGGAAGCCATACTGCACCCAGGCATATGGCTGCTCTCCTTCCACATTAAAACACTCTATTTCCTTCTACCCATGATAAATACACTCAGGATTTTATCAGTGCCGGGCATCGATTTTTGTCTGGAACACTTCCATGTGTCTAAAAATAAGTTCAAGAATGCCATTGGTGGTTATGTCAAAGGGAAGAGCAAACGTTTCTCTGTTTGGGTAGATAAAAGAATAAAAAGGCACACTGATTATCTTTACACATGACTGGGGAGCAGTAAGTGCCCCTAGGGAGAGAAAACCAGGAGAGAGCAAAATGAATTTCAGACAGTAAAATCTGATTTCTCAGGAGCCACACTTGTCCTTAGGGCTCAGGACCATCACTGTAGGAGTGGCACTAGAGCATGGTGGAGGCTTGTTCTGGAAAGAAATAAGCAGGATCCATGGGAGAACTGTGCACTGTTGAATACCTAGACACAAGGTTGGCCACCTCCTGCTCTCTCTGCCTGTGTGTGACGGAATTGCTCCCTGAAGGCAGCAGGAACAGAGCAAATATTAATGGCTCTATTTTATAGCAAGGATGAAAATGCAAATTCCTGGCAGAGGGGAAATGGCCGGATGTGTTTCAATCTTTGCTGTGGGATCCCGAAGCCAAATCTGGGAGCTAGTGACATTGACCAGCACATTATGTTTCAAGAATGCAGGAGAGTTGTATCTTGGTTGGCAGTGGAGCCTTCTGTTGAAAGCCTGACTAATAGCTGAGGAATCTCTCATTATAGTGGCAGAATGTATCATAAGACTGTTTATTTTAGGGCTTGGGAATGACCCTAATTATGATCTCAGTTGACACACTAGAAGAAATGAATGGTCAACTCCTTGCACTTGGGCAGGGAGCTGGCTGCATAAGGGAAGGCGCTACTAGTGTGGGCCACACAACCCTGTGCATCTTTCTTAATTGAAGGCTCTTGGGGCCTTCTGACAAAATGGAAGTCAACACCCCACTGGCTCGCCTGGGATACTTCTGTAAACAGCTTTGATCTTGAAAATGTGTGGATTATTGGTGATTTTTCAAGTTGTGCTTTCTCTGTTGCTGGCAAAGAAAACAGAGTGGGAACTCTCCAGGACCCATTTCCTTTATGTCCTGTGAGGCTAAAGAATGAACAGAAAAGAAACATGAACTCATCTTTCAACTCTAAGAAAACATGTAAGAAGTAGAATACAAGGGTGGAAAGCTAAATTGGCCAAAGAAAACTTTACTCATCATCTAAAACATCTTTGTAAATGTAGGAGAATGAAGAAATTGTATTTTCCAGAACTCTTCTCAGGGGGAATGGTGGGCTTGGCTAGTAGGAACACTTTGATAGATCTCTTGGTGTGTGAGACAAAAGCTCCCACAAGAGTATGCTCAGGGAGGGCTTTGTCTGCTGAAGGGGTACTTGGATTTGAGGGCAGAGCTAATTTGCTTTGGGCTACGAGGAACAGGTTGGCCACCAGGGGGCTTTGGTCTCTCCTTCTTGGCCATGTGGAGCTCATACTCTTTTTAAATTGAACTGTGAGCAAATATTTATGGATTATGGATTACTGAGGATTTTTCAACTTTTGCTTTCTCCATTTCTGGTATAGAAAACAGAGTGGTAACTCTCTGGGATCCATCTTCCAGGACTCAATTTGAATAGGCATCAAATTATTAGCATGCCTAAGTGGCCCAACTCTAAGTCCTCCCTTGATCAGAAGGGGAATGTGTCGAACAGGACAAGGAGACCCAGGAAGGTAACTGCTCCTGCAGTGATTTTGTGTCTCTCCACATCAAATGGGGGACACCATGGCCTAGGTCAAGGCTGGTGTTCCATTGTTGAAAGGCAGAACCTGGAAGGCAACCCAAAGAGCATGGGCTGGCAATGTTCGAAGGTTGACCAGGGGTATGGTGGCCCTGGGGACCCTTAAGAAGATGGATTTCTCTTAAGACCCCAAATTAAGACTCCTTATTGAAACCTACAACAAATCTCTCTGCTCCAGTACCTCTTAAATGGGTTTTAAAGAGAACTGGATCTTAACCTCAGAACACTGGAAAGGGCTCATGGTATTGTGAGAGGGGCCTGGGCCAGGAGGTATGAGGCCTAGGTCTATGTCCTAGCATTGCCCTTACCTAGTTCTGTAAGCTTAGGCACATTATTGTATCTTTGCACCTGTGGTAGATTGGTTTACTAAAGTGTCTATAAATTCTCTCTCTCTAAATATCCATGCTTTGGGTAGCTGTCTCCCACGCTGTCTTTGTGCTTGGCCATGTGACTTCCTTTGGCCAGTGGACAACAGTAGGCACAAACAAGTGCTTGTACATTGGGGCTTGACTATTTTTGCTGATCTTTGGAATCCTGAGACTACTGTGTAAAAAGGCCTGGGTTGGTCTACTGGATAATAAGAGACATGTGAAACAGAGATAATCTATCCCAGACCAACCACCCAGCCAATGACCAGTTACTCAAATGGAGACCATCCTAGACCATCCAGCCCAGCTGAGTCAATGCGGACTGGAAAAGCCACCCAGCTGACCCATGGAATCATGAGGAATAATAAATGTTTGTGGTTTTAAGGTAATTAATTCAGAATGATTTGTTATACAGCAAAAGCTAACTGATGCAGGACCTCAGTTATAAATGGGTATGGTAAGGAAGAATGGAAACTACAGAAAACCTCTCAATACATCTGGTTCTGACTCCCTAGCAATAAAATCTTCAAGAGATACTTGTTCTGGAGAAATTATTCTGCCAATTAAAAAAAAAAAACTTATCCCAAATGCTGAAAACATCAAATTGAGGATGGGGAGATTAAACAAAATTGATAGTTCCAAAGGCATAAAATGTCACTACTGTCTTCAATGACAAGAACACCTTCTCCTTTCTCTTATCTTTCCACCTGCTAACTCTTAAGCTGGGTAGAGTCTGCTAGAACCCTCCTCCCTCCACTGTTTCCATCATTTACATGTGCTATTTTGTTAACAGTTTCATTGACAGTTTTTCAAATAGTCTGAGTGGTACCACAACTGTTCTCCCTTACACTTTCATGAGGCACCTGTATAGCTCGGTGGGCTGCCAGAAACTAGTAATGCTCATTTATTAAGGAACCCCACTGACACCATAAAACAATCACAGAGCTATCACAGACCAACTATGACTTGAGGTGAAGAGAAAACAGTAGCCACCAGAACCAGCTCCTCTTCCCATCTGCCTGTACAGATTGTTTTTATTTGGACTGCTGTTCTGTTCTCTCCATGGAAACTGTTTGATCTCTGCCTTGAAGCTGGCAGGCAATGTGACTGCGGGCCCTTGACTTAGCTTGGCTAGCCTTTCTTCATAATGGTTAGGATGCTTGCTCTACTTGTGGATTCACTCAACAAACACTTACTGGGTGTCTGCTTTATGCCAAGAGCTCTGCTGGGATGAGACAGTACAAAAGCACAGAGCTCGTTAAGATAAATTCTCCAAAACTTGAAAATAAAGCAAAGGGATGATGGCAAGTTTATCGTTCATCCTCAGGCACAGTATGACAGGCCTATACAAAATTATTTGATTTTCTAGGAGAATGTATGTACCTTTGTTTCACTTATTATTTACTGTTCATTAGGGCCCAGACTAAAAATTATATGCTCACTTGTAGATTTTCATCTTGTGGAAATACAAATTTTTTTTTTTGTTCAGTTGAAACAATAATTCATTAAAAGTTTTCATAAAAAGGAAAACAATTGTAACTATATGAGATGATGGATGCTAACTAAATTTATTGTGGTAATCACAACATATACATATATTAAGTCATTATGTTGTGCACCTTAAACTTATATGATGTGGTATGTCAATTATAGTAAAACTAGAAAAAAAGAAGCAAAATAACTTGAAGCTTATGTCATATTGCTCTATAGGGCATTAACCAGTTTTGTTTCCAGCTTACAAATTTACTTCTTCATGATTTTCCTAACTATTTTTATAAATATCTGTTCCTCAAATGCTCTGAACTGGTATTATCACCTTTCTAGTTCCCTCATTAAGTAGTTAAATAAATCCTTGACATGTGTTTATTTTATATTTGTATGAGACATGCTTTTAACATTATAAAAATCATATTTGGATAGGCTTTTCTCTTCAAGGACTTCTAACTCCAGTGGGGAAGTTAGGAAATGCTCACACACTTATAAAATGCAAGGTGGAAAGTGGGAAATTCTTTAGTAGTGGCAGTTTTCAATGTCAGAAAGTAAAATTATGCAGAATCCTAATTTTGATTCCACAACTCACCATGTATTGAATCTTTAATGTCAATATTATCATGTTCTTTCTTTTTCTCTAAAAGACCCTTATCTGGGTGCTGGTCCAATGCACTAATAAGCTAAAACAAGTCTGGAAAAAGCATGGTTTGTGTTTGGGACTTCTCTTGGGTTTCTTCTTCTTGAGGGGCCCTGAGGAGAGGACAGAAGGTCAAGTGCCCAGTGTCAGAGGGCACTCACCACACTTTCAACCATGTTATTACTTCCCTGTCCCCACACAATGTCCTACTGTGACCCTAGAGAAACAAAGCACCCTCCAGTTTTGTTCTCAATAGAAATAATTCTCCCACTGGATCTCATCCTAACTGGAGTTGGGCTGAGGCTCAAGAGAAAACAGCATGCTTCTCAGAGGCTTTCTTTCAGGGGGTGGTCATGAAGGAGGTGTGCAGAGAATGTGTGTACACATTAATGGCTCTTACCAGTATAAAAATAATGGTACTAGGGTGTATTAGTCTGAACTGGGCAGGAAATGGGTGGTGCTGACATACTGGGTGACTGAGGAGAGTTTAATAAAGGTACAATTTACAGATATCTGTGCAAATAGGCTGGACACCACTGAAGATGCTACAGTGCCTCGGGCCAGTAAAGTCAGGGAGAGCTTATACCCCCAGGCATGAAGAGGCAAGGAAGGGTGTGGTTATTATTCTTCAAAGTGGGAGGGGTGTGTGTGTGTGTGTGTGTGTGTGTGTGTGTGTGTGTGTGTAGAGGAAACTTAAGGGGCTCACTACATACTGCAACCCCCCTCTCCTCTTCCCCTCATCTCCTGCATGTTTACCAATGGCCAAATCCAATCAGAAGCCCAAGAGCCAGGGAGCCAGTTGATGTAGTGCAGACAGATCATTCACCTGAGGCATAAATTAGGATGGAGAAAGGCAAACAGTGGATCTAGAGAGGTAAAAAGAAGATACTGAGCACACTGGATATGTCTGGGGAAAACCAGGCACTGGACATTAAATCCATTTGAGGTGGACATGACATCCATTTGAGGTGGACATGAGCATCTCCATTTGGGATGAGAAGATTGAGGTAGAGAGGCTCTTGGGCTATTGAGGAGGTGCCACCACCCTATTTCTTCCACTGTCTGTGCTGTCCTCATTTCTCCCTGGAGTTTTTGTTTGGGGTAAGAGCATCTGCAGCCACCTTGAAGTTCCCATGCTCCCCTAACTGCAGCCCTGTCCAGGGGTAACTGTCTCAGGAGACTGGCTCAAGAATACTGGCCTGAAGCATGCCACTGACTGAATCCACAACTCCGCTCCCCTGCTTTGTGTGGTGAGGAGTCCTGGCCTTGTTTTCTTAGGAAAACTTCTAGCCCAATGCTTCTTGACTTGTGCAGACTGATGACTTCACAGTGTCATTAGGTCTGGTTAACAAAAACAACAACAACAACAACAAAACTGATATAATGAGCATGAAATAAAATGGATGGTGACTAATTCATGAAGGAAGAAGCAGAAATGAAATGGCACATAGTACTTTATGCAAACATGAAGGGAGCTACTCAGTGGGCCAGATGAGGCAGAGAACACAGAAAGAGCCAGACTCCAAACTTGCAAACATGTATTTCTTTGGATACTAGACTCTGAGGTCATCAAATTCTTTCTCAGACTTGATAAACACTTGGAGTAAATTTCGAAAGTGGCAGGGGCCAAAATGACCATCCACAGTAGAATGTACAAGTAAAATGCATGCATAAAACAATCATAGAATGGAACATAATCGAATTTCACAAATGTAACGTTGAACAAAGAGTCAGATACAAACAAACATAAAACTTATGATTCTTTTTATATAGAGTTCAAAGCAGACAAAATTAACCAATGTGGTGACCCTCTGGATGCCAGTCACTGATAGAGAGCCCTTGTGGGGTAGGGCTTCTGGGGTACTGGCCATGTTCAGTTTCTTGAGCTACAGGTTTGTTCACTTTGTGAAAATTCATGTATGACCTCTACTCCCTCTGTATGTATCTTACTTACAATTAGAACTTAGACAACTGCCAAAAACACAAAAGAGAAGAAAATGGAAAGAGAATCAGAGGGAAATGCAATTGGCAAGGTCACAGATATTTCTTAAACACACCGAACTTCTCTGTCACTGCTATTTTCTGACCAATAAAGGGTGAAGGGAAATATAGCATTTGGAAAAAAGAGGGACTCCACCTTTGGTGTGTTATTTCCCTATGGCTCAGTTTTCTCATCTGCAAAATCGGGAGCATCTCTGGTAAAATCACTTCTTTTCTACCGTTTCTTATTCCTTTCTCTCAATTAGCTTTTCCTAGTACTCATTTGTATATTGTTATTTTTCCCTCTCTCTTTATTCTCCCCAGTACTTGAAACCTAATCTTTTTTTCTTCTTCAGGAGAGGACAAGGCCACTGAGAGCCCTTGGGGCCAGGAGAGAGGGTAGGCAGTGGGTGGTGCATTTCCTGGCATCTGAGATAGGAAACCATTCTTTTGCTATTACTTATCGAGCACACATATCTAACCTGTTTTCCTGTCTTTCAAAACTCGCTCTCATTCTTCATAACCCATTTGTCCTGAATGGGTAAGGTAAATATGGAACATATACACAGAGGGATATTTATGAGAAAGGAGGACATCCTGCCATTTGTGACAGCATGGATAGACCTAGAGCACATTATGCTAAGTAAGGTAAGTCAGAGAAAGAGAAGTACTACATCATTTACATATAGAATTTTAAAAAAACTTGTAAAAAATGGTGGGATGGGGAGAAGACTGATGTTGTTCTTTTCTCTTGAATATTTTCTACCTTAGGCCCAGCTCCTACCCTCCCTACCTATAACCACACCTCCATTTCCACCATATTTTTAAGGATCATTTCTCTGTTAATCTTGTCTAAACACTCTGAATGCATAATCTCAAGCAATGCCTCCCAAAGATCCATATCTAAGGGTACAATTATCATCATGACCATTGTACAGGTGAGAAAACTGAGGTTGAGAATGTTACTGAAGTTGCCCAGCTCACTAAGGGTCCAGCTGGGGGTTTACCATGCTTGTGAAACTGGCTGACTGGCAGGAGCTACAGGTGTTAACGCTGGGCCAGTGGACACAGAAAAGGCAGCCTGAGTTGGTCGAAGCCTTGGGGAAGAATGTTAATACCTCTTCTAACCACCCCAGTGTGAAGAGGGTAGTCAGGATGCACAGAAAGGACCAAGACCACTACCAACCAAAGAGGCCAAACTTAGGGAGAGGGGTGTGGTCAGTACTTTAGTCATCCAAGTCATTTTCATTTCCACTACCCCCTATATAATATAGCCGATTCTGGAAATAATCACACTTGAGCTGCATGGCAGGCGCAGGGCACAGGGTGGTTTGGGGATTCAACCCCCTATTTTCATAGAATATGATCTGGAGGGAATGAGAAGGTATCTGGTTTGGGCCCAGAATACAGGGTTCCTGACTCCCAGTTTGGTGCTCTTCCTATGGAACCACCTACTTTGGTAGCACTGTCCTGTTGCTCTCCATGGTTTTACATGACTGAAAAGTTAGCTTGTTTCTTTAGAGTTGCAGTCTTACCAAAAAATCTGGACCTTGTTAAATGCCCTCTGAATGGATAGATGGATGTACAGATGCATGGATGGATGGATGGATGGATACATGAATGAACAAATAGGATTTCAAAGGCTGATAGGTGTGGGCACAATTGACTCCCTGTGGTTTCATCCAGTGCTGCCACACACATTGTGTCATCTGTGTATGGCACAAAGGAGTCTGGTGAGGGGCATATGGAAGTTGAAATTCAGACTGGAGCAAGGGATGCTGTCTGCCCAGAGCAGTGGCTGAAGAAGCCCTAGTATCACACCTCTTTCTGTCTCTTTTCCTTCCCTATTAACAAAAACTCCTGCTTAAAACCTTGTTTAGATATCGTCTTCTCTGTAAAGCCTTTCCTGATCTCAGCTTGCTTTGCATTATTACTATACTTGGTAATACTTCTTTTATTCTATTTATACATATTATTAGATGTTCATTCATTTTTGTCATTTCTGGCTAATAAAGGCACACAAAAGGTAATCTAACTGTAAACACAACTGCACAAGGGGGTAAATTATACTAGCCACATCAACTTTTTCAAGTAAATGCATATCTGCTAATGACAAAAAGAGAACTTTGTCCATTTCTGTAATTCCTTTCCTATCGTGCTAGTGCAGCTACCTTCATTACTCGCTCTTTTAAGTCCCAGCTTACATATCACCTCTGAAGGAGGACTTCTCTGATCATCCTGCATAAATAGTGTCCCTCCTCCCTGGACAGTTTCCCTCTATCACTCTGCTTATTTCCTTTCTAGTAGTATCACAAGCTGAAATGACTCTATTTATGGGCTTTCTTCTTTGTTGTCAGCCCCAACCAGGGTGTCAGCTCCTTGGAGAACATATTATGTCTGTTCTGTCACTTGTGTATACTTGGCTTTTAGCCTAGAGCCTGGCACATAGTAAGACCCCACTAAGTGGATGAGCAGATGAGTGAATGAATGGACAAGCAGGATTTCAAAGCCCAGTGGGCATGGGCACATCTGACTCACCCTACATCTCTGGAACCACATTTGTTTGGGTCCCAGGATGCAGGGGGATGAAGGGAAAGTATGATAGAGGTGGAGAAAAGTCTCTTTAGCTCAGTTTCTGGTTTGAATACCACTTATATAGTGACCCCAAGTCCTGGCACAACATGCCACTGCACAGTGATGTCATGAACAGTGCCTGGCTCTTCCCTTTGTCCAGGAGGAGAATGTAGAGACTGTGTTGGAGGTACCAATGACAATAGCCACCTGTGCATGACCAATTTGCCATTTAGTGGCCAGAAAATATACCAAGGAGCAGAACACCATGGGGCAGCTGGGATATGAAGCAGGGACAGAAAGGAGACTTAAAAGGAGCTGAAGTAAAGGGCCCAGGTATTTTGCTCTTCTGAACTGAGTTCTGATGCTGAACATTTTCTGAATCTGCTTGCTTCTCTTCAATGTCAAATATGAATTCAATGATTTTTTATATATGTATTTATATACATATTTATTTATGCATGCACATACTTATAAGTATGTGTACCTAAGTGCATATAAATATAGATTTGTATATATATAAAATGTTTACACAAGTATATATTTATAAGTAGTATATATGCATATATAAATATACATACATTTTATATATACACATAGGGATGTGTGTTTTAATTTTCAGTTTTAATTTTTAATTTTAAGATCTCTTAAGTGTACCCTCTTTCCTAAACAAGTTCACAGAAAAGCTGGTAATATTGCTGAGTTATCACTTAAACCTAGTTGTTCTCAAAGTGTGGTTCCTCAGACCAGCAGCATCAGCATCACCTGGGAAACTGTTAAAAATGCTGTTTTTAAACCCCCCCCACCCCCACCCCACAGAATCTGAGTCTGTGGGGGTTAAACCAAGCAGCTCTAGTTTAACCGGCCCTCTCAGTGATTCCGATGGGGCTAATGTCTGAGAACCTCTGCTTTAACCTGGAGAAGATAAGGAATAGTGGCTTAGTAACAGTTAGGAAGCTATTATCCTGAGGGTTACTTTAGCAACGGGAAAGATTTCCAGGAAATGTGTGCTTTTATCTTGAGGAAATGTAATCAGGTAAATAGCAAATGAGCCTCAAGGCACCCAGTCAGGCTCAGGGAGTCACCCACTCTTCAGGGATACCCCACAATGAGGACACTGTGAGGGGAAGGGCAGAGTTTCTCACACTCCAGGGTCCCTGGGTGAAGGAAGCTGCCACTGAGTCAAATGACATTAGAGAGCAATATATGAGATGAAAGAAAAAAACCCAGAGATGGAGGGTGAACTATGTAAACCTTCCTGTTTCTCTTAGCATCAGCATATTCTAGCCTTGTCACTCTTGCTTAGGTAGCAAGTGTCCCAAATGGGATAGTCAAGGGTTTCTAACTGATTGCTCCCTTGCTCTGTGTCTGATTCTGAAACAGCCATGCAAGTTCATGGAAGGACAGGCCTGGGTCTGGTTGGCTGCTGGATAACCTTTTCAGAACTGGCAGAAGATTAAGCCAGACCTCAGAGGAGGACTTCAGGAGGGCCTAGGAGAGAAGAGAAATCGTCCATCGGTATATGAGAGAAGTGGGAAGAAAGGTGGTGGGAGACAGAGGAGAGAGTTGGACCAGGAGTTGCCTTTGGGTGCCCCAAATGCCAAGTGATTATTCCCATGGTTTAAAAATGGCCCCTCTTCAAACCTAAAATATCCCTAGTACTCCAAAAGTCCATGCCACACATGGCAAATCCATCAGCAAGGATAAATCTCAAATTGTCCTGTCTGACTTGCATTTTTCAAGGAGATTAAAGCAGTGGCTCATATCTGAAGTTGAAGAAGCAAAATCTATTTGTTCCTAGAATATACAACAGCAGTCACCATCAGAATCAAATGTCAAATGTGCCTACTCCAAAGGAAAAACACCCTGAATAGAATCTGTTCTCCAAATCTTCTGTACCCTTGTTCCTTATTCTTCTAGTGAGATCTGGAAAACAGCAGCCTGACGGATACATTCGCACCTATGTGTTGGAAGGCTCTGTGGACAAGGTCAACTATTGCCAGAAATCCAACCCAAGAAAATGTTTTCTTCAAAAAAACCACACAGGCCCAGACTAGAAAGGTTCATGTAGAAACCAGAGCTCCGCTTTTCTCCAGCAAATTTATACCTCGTTCTGTGAAAATGCCATTTGTTTGCTCACTTGGAATCCCATTCACTCCCCAAGTGTGCAGATAGAAAGACTTATTTTTCTACAGAGTCCAACCCATTTTTAACCAAAGCCCTGGGTGTTCAGTCACTGAGAGCTCCAAATGCTCACCCTCCCCAGTGGTCTACAGAAAAGGCACAGAGACGCAGAAAGACCCAACATGCCATGTTATATAAACTAGCAATGGCTTCTTTCAAGATCCCGATCTTGAAAGTGGGCTCAAGAAGGTCAGAAGAGAGAGTTTATTACAAGCAGATTTGCTATCTCTCTGACCAAAGGAAATAAGGTTTTTTTATTTTTCAAAAGAGAAAGAAAGCACCTTAGGATTCCTGCCTCCTGCGTGCCACTACTGGTTCCCTCACTCCCCGCATGCCTCACTTTATCTCATGCCAGATCATGATCTCAGGCCTTGAGCCCACAAACAGAAGATCTCGTTCCCCAGAATTCCCCCCACCAAGGGAATGTCTCCTGTTCCAGGTCTTGAACAAAGATTCCACGACACATGTTTGATCTCTTCACGCTCCATTTTCATTAGTCCTTCACACTCTCCATCACTTGGAAAAATACAAACAGCATGGTTCAGTTTTAAGGTTAAGAACTGACAGTCCCCATAAACATTTTTACAATCAAAGCTGACTTATCCACTGCCAGAATTCAGTGTCTGTAAGAGAGGGGTGAGGCGGGATGGAGGCAAGGAGTGGAAAGTGGAAAACTTCATCATCAGAGTAAAAGAACAAGTGCTGTGCCTTCAACTGCTGAGTGAAGGACACCCCACGGCATTGCTGGCAAAGAACTGGATTGATCCACCTTCAGATAATTAAAGTACAGCCATCCTCCTTTGTTCACAATGGATATATTCCAAGATACTTAGTGGATGCCTGAAACCGCAAATAGTACTAGAACCTAGATGGACTGTGTTTTTCCTATACACACACACACACCTATGATAAAGTTTAATTTATAAATTAAGCACAGTAAAAGATTATAACAACTAATAATGAAATAGGACAATTATAACAATATACTGGAAGAAAAGCTCTGTAAATATGGTCTCTCTCTCTCTCTCTCTCTCAACATATGTTATTGTACTGTACATATAGCTGGGATATGCTGAACAAAGGGATGATTCATGTCCCAGGTGGGATAGAGTGAGGTTTCATCATACAGAATGGTGCTCAATTTAAAACATACAAATTGTTTATTAATGAAATTTTCCATTTGATATTTTCAGACTGTGGTTGACTGTGGGTAATTGAAGCTGCAAGAAATGGAAACTGGAAATAAAAGGAGGGGGGGCTACTATATCACAGAGAGGAACAGGGAAACCCAAGGAGCAGGGTAGCTCAGGTATACTTTCATGACTTATGGAAAATATGAAGCAATTGAAAGTCCTGAGTTATGAGATTGCCATGTCATAAATATTAAAAGTTGTGTATGAAGAGGTTATAAAATCATTCTCAAGATGTTTTAAATAGAGAAAAAGCAGAAGGTAACATAGGCGGGGGCAGAGAAGATCTAGAACTTAAGCCACGCTCCACCTTACACTACTCCAAATATTTATGAGCTGAAATCATTTAATTAGCTGGAATTTATAATGATGGTGTGTGGGTTGATGAGCTTTAGGGCCTTTATTCATTCACCCATCTAACATGTAATTAAAGAGAGCCAATTACTCCATTCCAAGAGCTGGGAATACAATGGAGAGGAGACAGGTACAGTCCTTGCCCTCATGGAGTTTATAGCCTCCAGCAGAGGTTCCCAAATTTCTTTGCTCCTCCTCATGCCCAGGTCACATCCAAAACCATTTAATCTGGGTTCTGGGGTAGGATCCAGGCACCATACTTTCAAAGATCCATAGGATTCTCAAGTGCAAGAAAGTTTGAGGACCACTTAGGATCCTTAACTGTGCTGCCATGATTGGCCCGATCAACGAGCACCAAAGTGTTGCCCATGGCTTATCCTAGCAACTCCTGCTCTGCTTTCTGAAACTCTCTGTGCCCACAAGGACTTCATCCTAACATTTTCAGTATAAGTGCAAAATTTTCTGTAAGCTTAATTCATTTGAGCTCTTCTGAGAGAGTCCCCTAACTAAAAGTACTAGTCACATACTTAAATGCTAGTAGGATGACCTCCTTAATCCAAAACCTAAATCAGAACACATTATCCAGAACCTAATCTGATCATGGTGTAAAATATTTGAAACCCAGGCCATCCTAGAAATTCTAAGCCTCCTGGCTGCCACATCTACAAGGTCCTTTCATGGCATGAATCCTGATAGCAGACTCCCAGCAGGTTTAAATCACCTGATTCTCTTGTTAAGGTAGGAAAAAAAAACCTGGCTGGATAAACCCTTTCTTTCTATTTTCTTTGAGCTTTTATATCCCATTCCTCTTCAAGTGATCAATGGAAATTCATTATAGACTTTCTTGGACCTACTCCTGGATTTTCATCAATTTAGAAAGGAAATATTACATTAAGTCTTTCTCTGGGTGGCTCCAGGAATTTTAAAAAATAAAAGAAAAGAGAAAGACAAAAAAGAGAGTCTGCTTTGAAGTATCAATGAACATTCCAGAAAAAAAAAAAAAAAAAAAGAAAGAAAGAAAGCACGAAAGCACAAAACCCCAAAATGATGGATCCTGAGAAAAATGTTGATGGAGAAGTACTTCGCCCTGTTTCCTGTTGTGCGTTCTTAAGGGTGAAGTGGTTCCACTCAAACCACCAGAGCCTGCCAGTTGGCCAACCCAGTGGCATTCCACAACAGAGATTAAAACCAACTTTATGATTGTGGTGCAAATAAAAAAGAGCCTGGCAGGGTTTCCTTCCAAAATGAAAGCTCATTTATTTTCTGAGGTGTATAATTTGGTTGTAAATGTTTCCTTTGGGCCAAAACATCCTGGATTGTTTTTGCCTGGAACACATCACTGTTTTGCTGGAGAAGAATGGACTCTGTATAGTCCCACCATGTCCATCCACTCAAGGAATGGAGGGATTCAACTTGGCCCTGCCAACTTGTGTCATATCTGGCAACAGTGGTCTGCTGGGCAGAACTAGAGATGGGGAGGCAGGAGGTGCTGGGCCTGGACTGGCTGCACCAACTCCCAAGTCCAGTCCATCTGTGAAATGGGCAGGCTCACTGCTGGCCTTTACCCATATCGCACACCTGTTTCGGTACCTCTCGGGAAAAAGGACAGCAGAAGAGCGTTGGGAGCCCTGTTCCCCGTAAAACTTGGCTTTTCTTCCAGGTCTTTGTATCTTTATTCTACTTATCTTTTCAAAAATCTCCCTTAAAAACCCACCCAGAAATGACTAATATTTGGATAAAGGCAAAGCCAGATTCCTTCCAGGGTCCATGGGTTGACCACAGGTACTTGGGGCCAGAATTTGGCCCATTGGGTTTAGCTAACCTCACATATAAACAGCTTTTCATCCTATACAAGCAGCTTAAGAAATAACAGCCCTTTCACCTATTTCCATGTTTGTCAACTCTCTTATTTACAACATATACTTTTATCCTGCCTTTCCTTTGCAACTCCACATTAATTCCAAAGCCAGTGCTCTGTTTTGTAGATAAAAATATATTTATTCCACTGTCCCCTCTCCCCCCAAAACAGGTAGTACAGAACAGGGAAATATCTTTTGAGATCAAGGGCGTGGCATCAAAAGTCATCATGCGACATCTCTTCACAATATATGAAGTTGTTACTTTAACACTGGGATTGGAGTGAAGGAGGGGGGAAAGAAGTGAACTGAAAGGGGACACAAAATTAGTGCATTTAACCTGAGAAATCTGAGAAGAACACTGGCAGAAATTAGTGGTATAGGACTTGGCTCAGGAGGTGAAATACAATTGTCTTGTGTATCATGAAGCTACCTGCAGGGAATTAATGGAGAGTGCTTTCATTAAACCCAAGACTGACCACAAAGCAGCATGTCAGGCAAAATGTTACATTAAAAAAAACCCCTTCCTATGGAGTATAGCTATATCATTGCTAAGATGACAGTCCACCAACTTGTCAAATTTGTATCTCATTTTCCAGTTGATCATGGTCTCACAGTCAGTTCACATACCAGCTATACAGTTCACAATCAGCTTTTTTGGGTAATCAATGGTGGCTGATCTTCAGACCCCTAATTCAAGGAGAGCAATAAGAAATGTTCTTAAAGGAGAACCGAGTGAACAATGTTAGAGCATAAAGGTTCATGACAACTTGCACACAAAAAAACATGCTAATATGAATCAGGCAGCATAGCTTCAGACTTCAAGTAACCCAGTGGCTGTAGCTAATTCTTTCAGCACTTTGGCTGCTGCCATCACCCACATGCCCACCTGGAACTTGGAAAATCAAGTTTACACAGTGTTGGAAACCACAGTATTTACACATGATGAACAGGTCACAGAAGAAATTTGGACTTCCCTCAGTATCTGACCCACAAAAGCAAGGGATTCAGACCACACCTATTGAATGAATGTCAATTTTGCACTGTGGTTAGAGGATTTTATTCTAGGACACACACATCATACTGAGATAAAAGAGAAACCAGGATCCCACTTCTTTTTGAAAACCATAATTCTTTCCTACTTTACTACCTTATGTCAATACATCCGAGCCTTGGGGCTATAAGTCACTTCCCGTTGTGGTCAAGTTTCATCTCCTTTATGAAGCATTCAATATTTTTCATGGTTCCCAGGTGCAAACCTGACTTAGCTGAAAGTTGTTTTGAATTTAGAATATTGCCTACAGAGCTCTAGACAGTGGACTTTGAGAAATAATTATCCCTTTGCCTAAGTGTCCCTTTTAAGTTGCTCCCTACACACAAACACACACACACACACCCATGCACCATTTTCCTGACAGAAGTGCCTGTGGTTCCAACCAACTATTCTGGTAAAGGTGTAGTAGGTCACTAGAACCCTCTTAACCTGTGGAGGCCACATAATGCATTATATGGTCAGAAGTGAATCAGAGGACAGCAAGAGACACACAAGATGACATTTAAAAGCATGTTCCTGTAGCTCCTTTTTTTGGGTAAGTTAAAAAGTTTTAAGTCACAGAGTAACAAGAACTTGCAGACCCAGGCCCTTCTCCTTCCCCAAGTGCTCTTTTATTTATTTATTTTTAAAGACTTTCTGTTTCACTCCTTCCTTTGCCCTAGAATGGTAAAGCAAAACAAAACAAAAAAGCAATAAAAATAAAAATAAATCAAAGAGTAGGAACTTTATTATATGCAGGGGTTGTTGAGTGACTGAATCATTTCGTTAAAAATCAGGTCAAGTTAGGTGGTTTTACACTGAAGAGAATAAAAAAAACAGATATAATTGGAGGAGCCCAAACTGGTCACTTTCTTTTTAGAGGCTGGGCTTCCATAGACTGGATGACACCTTGGCACTTAGGAATTTAACCAGGGCTCTGCTGTCTACAATCAATAGGTAGGTAAACTTTTTGGGTTTCAGTTTCTTCATCTATAAAATGAAATAACAGTATCTTATCTGTGTCTCCAGATGTGGTGAGGGAATTTTGGAAAGCACAACCTTCACTGATGTCTCAGACTTTATCGAACGTGTGCTATATGCAAGGGTTACATCATATGTCATTGGCTATGAAGGGAAGCAAGTTAGTATTGCTGCTCTTCAGCCCCTTACTCTTTTTTGGTGGGCAGACTGGGCAGTGGGGATGTATCATATCACCAGATAATTTTATGCATATATACAAATATATGCAAAAGAATGTAACCATCCTTTAAAGGATATACAATGCTATGAGGGTTTAGATATGGCCATTGTCCATCTTGATAGTTCACCGAAAACTTTCTGTGGCTTGTCCAGAATTTTTGCAGCTAACAAAGAGGAAGGAAGACAATACTAGCCAATGGAATGGCCTGCACAGAGAGGAAAAATATCATGGGGAGGCACAAGGACTAATAACAGGCCCATTTGGTTGCAAATACTTATAAAGCAAAGGGGAAGAGAAGTTGATTAGTTCCAGGTATGCAGTTCCACAATCAATACCTGTTTTGAGGCAAGGAATGAGACAACCATTGGGACTTATTAAGTAAGGGAGGGCAACAGTTTTTAAGAAGTTGACTCAGTATTATATTTTGAATGGATATGCAGAGAGAGAAACTAGAATTGAAATTAATGAGATCTGGGAAAATAAGGATCCAGGTCACCACACGAGGCATTGAAGGGGAACTGCCACCATTGGGACAGACAGGGTGGTCAGGTCCCTGTGTATATGTGAAAGGGAGGATGGAAAGTGGCTTCTGCAAGGTCCTTGATGGTCCCATTTGCTGGAATTCACATTTTTGTGCATTCCTCTTCCTTTGAGTGTGGGGTGAAGTAACTGGCTTTTAAGAAATAGGAGACAGCAAAAGTGATGGGCTGTTACTCACACTCTGTTTCTGGCTTTACTCCTTTGTTTGCTCTTATGAAGCCAGTTACCATATTTGAGCTGCCCTATGGAGAGTCTACATGGAGAGGAGCTTTGGGTGCCTCTGGCTAATAGCTGGTGATAAACCGAATCTTGCCAATAACCAAGTAAGTGAGCCTGGAAGCTAGTCCTCTTCCAGCCACACCTTGAGATAACCGCAGTCCTGTCTATTAAACTCAACTGCAGCCAGTGAGAGACCCTGGACCAGAGGTGACCAGGTAAGCTGGGCCCAAATTCCTGACCCACAGGAATTCTGAGATAATAAATGTCTGGTTTTTAAGCCACTAAATTTTGGAACCACAGCTATCTCATACAGGGAGGGAAGTACTTAAATGACATAGAAATGGTAGGGGACCGATGCTGTTTGAAATTAAAATCCCAGATTCGTGGTCCAAAGTTATGCATACGCTTTTTTTTTTCTAGGCTTTGTTGATGTTAGAACATTTCATAAAAAGAAACCTCTCGGCCACCTCTTACTTTCACTGTTTCCTAGAGTTGATTAATAAAATATGACTTGATTTTCAATTTCAAGCAACTCAGGGGGGCATTCCAATAGAAAAACTGGCAGGAAATTAATGCCATACACACCAGGAAAGGCAGATGCTTCTGAATCTAACACTTACGGAAAACACACCTTTCCTTTGTACACCTTACTCTTCTTGGATTTTACATTGGTAGTTTGTTTTTAGAAGCCTGGGAAAGGGGAAATATTCTCTCAATGTAAAATGAGCCATCTTACAATATGAAAATACTTGAATGATAGTTAACAAAACAGTTGGCCAGGGATTTTTAAGAAACTGCATTATCTATTTATCTTGAATAGATAATACAATTTGAATTATAGTGGTATCTAACAAAGCTAATATTATGCCTGTGAATGGTGGAGTAAATCTCCATCTGAATCTCTGAAATATGTTTTTATATGAAATGTGATTACTTATAATTAAACTCTTTTCACCAAACTCTTTTGCTTGCTGTGAGGGAGACAAATTGCAAAACTGCTTTACCACATAACTTGTAAGACTTTCAGGACAGACATATAGTATCCGAGTAGGTAATCGCATTCTGCTTTTATTAGCTAAGACTAGGTGTTTATATATATATATATATAAATACTTATATATATAAAACATCTTCCATAGTAGTGGGAAACAAAGCCTCCATACTTGAGCTTGACCCCTTGGTGAGACTCGTGGTCATCTTGGTGAGAGACTGCCACCTGCAAACCAGTAAGAAATGAGATGTTCTAAATCCAGTCTCCTGCTCATGGAGACTTCTTGTACAGTCTTTGAAAGTGCAAGCAGATCTCTGCATTTAGTCCAAGATTGAAGCAAATTTTCTCTCTGACTGAGTTTACCTCACCTGTCTGTGAGTGAAGGAGGAGATAGCAAAGTACACTGTTTTGGTTTGCCCATAATGTTATCTTTCTAAACTGCTAACGGGTTCTTGCTCTCATCTGCAGGTGGTTCAGTACCTGTTCCATTGCACCTGTGGTAACAGGTGAACACTCCCTTCTGCAAATACCAGGAACATTGAGGCTTATTTCCATTCCACTAAAGCAAACATATCTGGATAATTGAGAGAATAAATCCATCTCCTCTTCATATATCTACTTCAGGGAGACTACCTGCCATTGTCACTGCAGAAACACTATGAATCTCTAAGTCCCATATTCCTTGTCAACTGGGTTATAATAACTGCTACCCAAACTATGTTTTGCTGATTAGCATCTGGATAAATGTTCATAGTGCAAACAGATGCTTACAGGTGATGAATATGGCTCAAAAATATAGGCAAGCTTCATTTCCTCCTTGGGTTTTGGCACTAGGGGAGGAATAGGTTTTCTCTTAACTCCTGTCCTGCATTCTGAGAAGTGATGGGCTGCATGGCAGATAATGGTAAGTTATTGGTCATGTGATGAGAGATTCATAAAGGTGAGGCAAGAAAAAGACAAAGAGCTGAGAGCACAGGCCTAAGGGTGGTACACAAAAGTGCACACAGAGTCCTGAGAGCCCTCATAAGCCAGAGAGGGCTCACTGGCCACCAAAAGTAGGTACCTCTGCTCCAAGGTGGAGGCAAACCCCTAGCCATGGAATGCATTTCTTGTTCACCTTGCATCAAGGTATGATTGATGTAAGCAGAACAGATCCATGTCCCTGTGAACTGGGACTGTTAAGAGGACATCAGAACATCTATCATCATGAGGCCCTGAATCACTGCATGGAACTGACACTAAGAAAGGTAAGGATTATAGAAGTTAAATACTGTGCCCAAGGTCATAGCCAGTTAGTGCCAGTGTGGACTCAAATTCACATCTTCTGACTCTCAAGGCAAGAACTCTTTCTGAGGAACTTCCGCCCCAAGTCACTGAAGTCACAGAGATTGAAAGCATGGACTCTGGGATCTAGATAGCCAAGGTTTAAATCCTGCCTCTACTTCTACTAACTGTATGACTTGGGCAAGTTACTTAACCTTATTGTGTAAAATAGTGATAATTAGTAGTGCCTATCCCATGGTATTGCTATGAGGATTGAAAAAATTAATATTAGTCAGATGCTAATACAAATGCTAGGGCCATGGTCAGTGTGATATAAATGTTTGACAAAAGCAGGTAGATAAAATCAGATGAGACTTATATAAATACCAGCTTCCACCTTTCTACACATGAACACTGTGGGATCTGATGCCTCAGGCACATCTGTGAGACTCAATTAATGCCTACCCTTCATCTGATGCTTTACCCCAGCCTAAATAATCATAGAACCAAGAGCCCAGAGGGTACCATGCCATTGAACAAAGGTGGCACCTCCATTCAAGAGAAGCTTAAGACCATTTTCACCATGGTTTGTCTAGCTGCCATTGAGAGATCTGCCACAATGATAGCCCCTCTACCCCACAATGCTTTGAATGCCCTTTAATTGGACTCAGCGTGTCTCCTTCCACCTTCCCCAACCCTTTTTCTACTAGACCTTACAGGAATTTCACTCCACAATGAACAATCTCCTTTCATTTTCAACCTTATTTCTGAATATTCCTTCAACCACCTCCTAGGTCTTCCTGGTCCCCATAGCTGCTTCCTGAACATTTCTTCCCTTCTTCCTGAAAAAACAGAAACAGTAAACAAACAAACAAACAAACCCCAAAACTCTGCTACTTTCAGGATGATGGGTATTCCAATTTTTATATGCAGCTCCTATCCATTCTCTCATTCACTGAAAATTTAAGCTTGTGTCTTAGTCTCCTCTGTTACCCCATTTGGTGACTTCAACATCCATGTAGATGGCCTTTCCAGCTCTTTGACCTTCTCATCCCCACAAACCTTTTCCTCCTCTGCACCTCAGCTGCCCTCTGAACTTCTGTCAGTAAATATTCTACACAACGATACTTGTTCTGTTCTCTCATTTCCCTAAAGTTCAAACTCCACTGAAATCTCCAGTCTACTACCATTTTCTCAGCAACATGCAGCTTTTTCTAACTTTTATTTTCCTTTTTATTCAGCACATGTCCCCTTATTATAATTATTCCTTTTCAACTTCCCTCAACACTCCTTGCTACCTTCTCTCCCTCTGATTTATTTTATTTGCAAAAGTTCAGTTCTAGTTGAACCTAATGACCCAACTTTTCTAGGTTGACAGTGAGGCAGATTGGTGATTTTTTAAAAAATAACCCAATTTGAAAAACTTGCTCCATTTTAGATTCATGTTCTCAAACCTCCAATGAATACTCAGTTCTGTTCCAAAATCAATGTCCCTTTCCTCACAATCTCACCTTTTCCAGTATCCAAGATGACTATTTCATTTCTTCTTTCTCCAAGTCTCCTACTCTTCTTCATTGTCTTCACTGCATATCTCATTGAAGGAAGAGGAACCATTCTTCTAATGGTATCTCTCATGTTCCCATCACAATATCTACACTCCTACCTCAGAGCTTTGGTGCTTGTGATCCCATCTGCCTGACCTGCTCTTCCCCTACTTTTTTGTAGAGCTGGCCTTTTCCTATTCCTAAGTTCAAGACTTAAGTATCACTTTTATACCAAGCTGTTATGTGGCCACCTGTTTTAGTAGGTACTCCAGGCATTCTTTATCTTTGCTCACTTTTTATGTCTTGCTAAGTACCTATCTATAATAATTATTTATTTATCAGGAGAATCCCAGCCAAGTTGGAGGCATATGTAGACACACTGTGCCTCCTTGCACAACCAAAAGAAGGAAACAAATTTAAAAACAAACAAAAAAAAACAACCAGAACTGACAGAAAATCAAATTGTATGGAAGTCTGACAACCAAGGAATTAAAGAAGAAACATTCACCCAGACCAGTATGAGGGGTGGAGATAGGCAGGCAGTGGAGAGGACCTGTGGCAAGGTGGAGGCTGGAGGACCAGGTGAGGCAGTGATTGGCAGAGTGGGTGGTCCCACATTTGAATGCAGATAAAGCAGAAGGAACAACAGGGGAGCAAGACAGACTGCACAACCCAGGGTTCCAGTCCAGGGAAATAAAGCCTCAAAACCTCTGACTGAAAAAAAACCTGCGGAGGTTGAGGAGGTGGGAGAAACTCCCAGCCCCACAGGAGAGTTCGTTGGAGAGAACAACAGGGTCCTAGAACATACACAAACCCACTCACTAGGGAATCAGCACCAGAAGGGCCCAATTTACTTGTGGGTAATGGAGGAAGTGACTGAAAGTGGGCTGAGACCTGAGCAAGTGGCATTGTTCCATCTCTGACCCCTCTTTCACATAGAGTGCCACAACTTAAAGAGATGTGGGTTGCCCTGTCACAGTGAATATCTAAGGTTCCACCCCTTACTATGTAACAGACACACCTAGATAAAAAAAAAGGCCCAAATGAAAGAACAGTTCAAAGCTCCAGAAAAAAAATACAACTAAGTGGTGAAGAGATTGCCAACCTATCAGAAGCACAGTTCAATACACAGGTAATCAGGATGCTCACAGAACTGGTTGAGTATGGTCAAAAAATAAAGGAAAAAATGAAGGCTATAAAAAGTGAAATAGAAGATAAAATTTCCTGGGCCAAGATGGAAGCATAGGTGGACACACTGTGCCTCCTCACACAACCACAATTAAGGACAACAAAGATTTAGAAACAAGAAAACAACCAGAACTGATAGAAAAATTGAACTGTATGGAAGTCCAACAACCATTCATCCAGACCGGTAAGAGGGGCAGAGTCGTGGCAGGAAAGGGTGGCGGTTGGTGGACCAAAGTGCACAGGCAGCAGCGGCTGGTAGATCTCAGGCCTGCAGGTGGTGGCTAGCAGACCCTAGGAGCACAGGCAGCAGCTGGAGAAACCCAGGCATGGGGTGGCAATGGTGCAGACCCAGTGAGGCTGCACAAGGTGGCTAGCTGACCGAGTGGTCCCACATTTGCGTGCAGATAATACAGGTGAAGGGGAAGCAGCAGAAGGGACTGGAATCCAAGAGAGAGCAGAGCAAGCACCACTGTTCCCTCTCAGACCCCGCCCCCACATACAGCATCACTACCCAGCAACTGGGCTGCCCCACCCTGGGGAACACCTAAGGCTCTGCCCCTCCCTATGTAACAACTGCAACCAGACCAAAAAACAACCCAAAAATGGCTCAAAGGGGAGAACAAATCAAAGCCCCAGAGCCAATTCATCTAAGCGGTGAAGAGATAGCCAACCTATCAGATGCACAATTCAAAGCCCTGGTGATCAGGATGCTCACAGAATTGGTTGATTTTGCTCACAAATTAGATGAAAAAATGAAGACTACAATACGTGAAATGAAGGAAAACACACAAGGAGCCAATAGTGATGGGAGGAAAACTGGGACTCAAATCAATGGAGTGGACCAGAAGGAAGAAAGAAACAACTAAACAGAAAAGAAGGAAGAAACAAGAATTCAAAAAAATGAGAAGAGGCTTAGGAACCTCCAGTACATCTTTAAACGTCCCAACATCTGGATTATATAGGGGTATCAGAAGGGGAAGAGGAACAGCAACAAGTGGAAAAGTTATTTGAACAAATAACAAAGGAGAATTCCCCAATCTGGCAAAGGAAATAGACTACCAGGAAGTTCAGGAAGCTCAGAGAGTCCCAAAGAAGGTGGACCCAAGGAGGAACACACCGAGGCACATCATAATACCATTAGCCAAGATTAAAATGAAGGAGAGAATTCTAGAAGCAGCAAGGGATAAGGGGCAGTCACCTACAAAGGAGTTCCCACAGACTGTCAGCTGATTTCTCAAAAGAGACCTTCCAGGCAAGAAGGGGCTGGAAAGAAGTATTCCAAGTCATGAAAGGCAAGGACCTACATCCAAGATTGCTCTATCCAGCAAGGCTGTCATTTAGAATGGAAGGGAAGATACAGTGCTTCTCAGATAAGGTCAAGTTAAAGGAGTTCATCACCACCAAGCCCTTATTATATCAAATGTTAAAGGGACTTATCTAAGAATAAGAAGATAAAAAATATGACAGTAAAAAGACAGCAAACTCACAGATATTAACAACCACACCTAAAACAAAAGCAAACTAAGCCAACAGCAAGAACAGGAATGGAAACACAGAAATGGAGATCATATGGAGGATTAGCAACAGGGGAGTGGGAGGAGGAGAGAGGGGGAAAAGGTACAGAGAATAAGTAGCATAGATGATGGGTAGAAAATAGACAGGGGAAGGGTAAGAATAGTGTGGGAAATGTAGAAGCTAAAGAACTTATGACACATGGACATGAACTAAAGGGGGGGATGTGGGTGGGAGGGCATGTGTAGGGTAGAGGGGAATGATGGGGGAGAAATGGGACAACTATAATAGCATAATCAATAAAATATATTTAAAATATATATTTTATATAATATATTTTATAACATATTAATTTATCAACTAGTTACTCTTAATTGGTGAAGTTAGATTATTAGGTTTGATTAGTTAATCTCTCCTTCTAAAGCATAAACTTGTTCTCTATTGAATATCCACTGTCTAGCCCAATGCCTGCATATAATAGGCATTCAGTACATGTATGTATGTGCTGAAAAAAGAAAGGAAGAAATTGTGGAATGCTTACTCTATAGTTGGGCTGTGCTCTATACTTATATCAACATTATTTCATTTATCTGACTGCAACCTGATCATCTCTGAATTAAAAGAGACACAATTCATGTTCCTTTAATTTCCCCTCACATCCTGTAACCACAACCTAACAGCAATTGTAATGTTGCAGAGCCTGGGCATTTTAGATGTACATTTTACTGCAGTTCTCTTTGGCAAAGCAAGACCATGAAAACTCTTAAGGATGCTCAGAAATGGGGGTTTGTGTGGCTTTGAGGAAGAGTACTGGCCTGCAAGTCAGTCAGCTTGGGGTGGGGGTATAGCCTTGGGCAAGTCCTTTCATTTTTCTAGGTTTTGGATTTCTCATGTACAAAACAAGAAGTTGGGACCCAGTTTTTCAAGTTTCTTGCCAACAACAAAATTCTGGGATTTGGTGAGTGTCTCCCGCCTGCCTTCTAAGCAGAGGACCTGGTTCAACCCAGTGAGCAGGGCAGTGACTACACCTGCAGCCACAGGAGCAACTCCTGTGTATATTACCAACTGTCATGTGCCCCTGTATCCTGATGATACAAAAGGCTCTCCACTTAGATTGTCAGGACCAAGACACAGAACATTCCAGGGGCACGGCCATAGCAATTCTCCTGCCAGCACCCACTTTCCCTTGGATCTCAATGGGGAGCTCAGCGATGGTCCCTTCATGTTGATCCAGGCTGAACACTTGGGGTTTTGTGGGTGCAGAGTTTTTCTTTTAAAGGGAGTCTGTGTAGCCCACAGGCAGCTCTGGTTAATTGGGTAAGCTCCATCTCATTGGCAGGTTTCCACAACACTTCTATTTACACCGCATCCTAAGTGGCATGAAGAACTCCAACCCAAAGAAACAACAGACACACACAAGAGCCCACAAAGTAAAGAAAATTGAGTTAATGGTTTGAGCAATCTTGCAGCAACTATTCAGAGGTCCAGAGAAACGATGCAGTCTCCTTAATTAAAGGGTAACTTTAAAACCGTGACTCCTTCTTTCTGTTTTACCCTCAGTTCAGATCCTCATCCTTCATTCTCCTTAGTAAGGTGGGAATCATGCTCTCAGCCCCATGGTGCACAATTAATTCTTCCCTTATCTTGAGTCATATCATTCAGTAATTGAGTTCACTGGGCCTACTTTCCTTTACTTCTTCCCCATTTATGTGCAAATTTAAGGCCAAGGAGATTGACATTCATTTTTGGGTTATCCAAGAATGTGTCATGGGGTGGGGGGAAGACTTGATGAAAAATCAGTGGAAGAACTACTGTGGGGCACGGAAACCACCCTGGACTGCACTTCAGAGCAGTGAGGCCAGCGGGCAGAACTTGGGACAGAAAAGCCATCTGTCACAGGTACCTTCCAAAGAACCTGGCTCTCATCATTTCTACCTGGTGTTCAGTATTTAGAGTCACTCTCCTTGTGATTCCAGAGCCTCTCGAAATACCCCCAGTTTTTTCCAGTCAATGCTTATTCTTCTTTATATATGAGATTTATTTATAGATGAGATTTATCTCATTTCATAGGTGTTTTTTCAATGCAGTGTTTTGCCTTCATCAAATTTGAGTAGGAAAATCACAGCGGTTTCACCAGTAGGTATGTCTTCCTGCATGTGCCAGTGAGGAGAGGAAGTGATCCAGTAGTAGTTGGCCTTTTTCCCAGAGAAGTGTGGAGTGCTGAACCTTTTGGGGAATAACAGATTAAACAGAAGTGGAAGTTATGAGCCAGGATGACTTGGCTACTCTTTAAGACGTTTTATCCCCTGTGGGCAGATTCACTGCTATAATATGTAATCACATATTATAAGGATTATTCTGCATTGTTTGGTTTTGAGTGGGCTGGTAATTCTGATCTCAGATGTTTCTTTCTGCAGCACCTGGGTCAGATTCCAAGTTAAGCCAAAGACCTCCTTTATAAGTAATTTTTCTTGTATACTGTAGAACTGTTTTCCTTCTTTGAAAAGTCATAACATTGTTCATTTTCTGGTAGTCATAGGAAAACTCAGTTCTTTTTCCACTCAGTTCTAGTATTTGTAAATATCAGGAACTCCCTGAGATTTCCACACGAGGGCTGTGTGAAGGAATAATGTCCACACAGATATGAGGGGACTGCATGTAACTGATCCAGAGGCTTAGTGTGGCCTCTCTCCTTAAGGAATGTTTACTCTACAAAGGACAACCCCAAGTAAGTTAATGAGTAATGGCACATGAACTTCACCATTTTGTCTGATTTCAGTGAGGTGGCCATCTGGTTTGAAGTAGATTGCCTCTCATTAGTAACTTTCCCAAGATACTGCAGAGCCTAGGGAAAGGACTGGAGCATAAAAATATAACTCAATTAGTCTAAAAAAGTCACCATATTGAATAGAAGGCTCTCAGACCAATGGCTAGATGTTTAGGAGTGTATGGGCACATGTAACCACAGCAATGGAATGCCCATCTCACACTCTCTCAAAGGTATTTTTTGACAATTTTTAAGTTATTGCTTCTCTTTATTGTATACAATGTCCTATAAAGAAGATATATGTCCGCAATTGAGCTTTGAATGAGGACCATGGGGCCAGTTCCATTTAAAGGGAATGAAGTCAAGCAGTAAATTTGCTGGTCACTCTTTTCATATGGGCTCTATCTTAGCCAGCAGTTGGTCTTTGATGTCGTAACAATAGCACTGGGCCTCGGAGGCAGAGGAGGGTCCCCATAATCGAAACTTGTCCAAATTCATTAAAATGTGGAGACCAGTGCGCAGGGTAGAACACATCAGGGAGCATCAGGAGTGGGCTCCAGGGATGCAGGTTGCCTTTACCAGTGAAAAATGGCTTTTTCTTCTGCACTATCTCCCCTGACTGCAGCATTCTCACTACATTTTTAATTGAAGTATGATATACATACAGAAAAACACACATATGTAACTATATAGTTCAGTGGGATTTTACAAACGGAACACACTTGTGTAACAAACACTCAGATCAAGAAACAGAACATTACTAGCACCCCAGATGACCCTGTCCTCCCTTCTGGTCATTTCCTTGACAAAGGTGACCAGTGTCCTCTCTTCCAACAGCATAGATTAGTTTTTCCATAGATTAGTTTTTAACTTCACAGGAACAGAATTACATGGCATGCACTCTCTTGTGCCTGGCTTCTTTTACTCAACATTACATTTGTGAAGTTGTACATGTTGCCTGTAGTTGTCATTTGTTCATTCCCAGAATGTTCATTTACTATATTATTATACATTCTACTGTTGATGAGGCATTTCTGCCATTTCTAGTTTGGGGCTATTTTAAATAGTGCTGCTATGAGCATTCTTTTCCAGGTCTTTGAGTGCACACATGAAAACATTTCTGTTGGGTATATACCCAGGGTGGGTGGGATTGCTGAGTGAGAGGGGATATATATATAACAGAATATATAAAAAACAGAATATATATGTAAAACAGAATACATATTCTATTTTCATAGTTAATTTGGAAAAACAATTTTCCAAAATGTTCACATCAGTTTACACTCCTTATAGGTGTTCCACATTCTCACCAATATTTGGTGTTTTTCTTTTTCTTTTCTTTTCTTTTCATTTTTGCCATTTTGATGCAATAACAGACTGATTTCACATTTTTAGTGGAGATACCTTTTTAAATACATCTTTTTCCTTCTATTTCAGCTATCTACCCAGTCAGTGCTCAATTTTGTGGTAGTCACCAAATTGATATGCTATTAAGATAGTTAAAATGAGATTGGTCCCAACTCAACATCAAAGGGAGAAGAGAGAGGGTGCTGTACAACATACCTGAAGTGTAGGACACAGGCTACCACAAATAACACAAAACAAAGCATAAAATTCACAGAAGGTACAGGGCAGTCAGGGACTTAGAAAGAACAACAGAAAAAGAACTGGAACCAGAGTGGTATGCAAACTGATTAGGTATTAGCAATGTAATGCCATAAATAAAAAAGAAAATATGAAACTACTCTCAACTATGGAAAATATTTTAAAAACTCTGACCACTTGTTCCTCAGAAGACCTTGAAAAAGAGGACTTGGTTATGCACTGCGAAAAAGGGAAAATCTGATTAGTCACAAGGAAGAAATAATTCTGTTGAGCAACAGTAATTAACAAGCAGAGTATAGAGTTCACAGAGCCTGTGAAACTCCTGTCCTCAGGCATGTCCTGTTTCTCTTGTTATGTTTGAGAGAGGAAGGTAGGAAAGCATGCCCCTCCATCAGTGAAAGCGGTTGCAGGCTTAAATTGTTACGGCTCCATGAGTGATGAGTAACATATTGGCGGGCACAGTTCCATCTCTACCACGGAGCACATGATTTTTAAGTAGTGAAACTACACAAGAGGGACCATTCAGAAGGAAGGTGGAAAGACATGGACACATGTATCTTGACTCAGAAACAACCTCTGGTGGACAGAGTCCTGTGCTGACAGAGCAATACACAGCTTTTCCCAGTTTGAATTTTTTGGAGGCAGGATGCTTTGGGCTCCACTCTTCCCCTAAGCCTGACTTTGGCCCAGAGCCAGGCTGAGCAGCCCCACAGCACAACCCTAGGTAATGGTTGGGTCCCAGTGGAAGGGTTCAGCAATTTATCCAGCATCAGCTTCCTGGGACATGGCTGCACAGTTAGGCAGGGTGCAGAGGGGAGCTCTGCATAACCAGGCAGCTGGCTGCTTCCCCTGTCTCTTCTTTGGAGCTGCCCTGGTCCTTTCTTTATGTCATATGTAAGAAGAAGCCACGGACAGCTTTTTTAGAGGCATTGTTGATTGGCTCAGATGCGAAAACCTGATTTCCTGGCATTGTTCTGGAAATCAGTTTCTTCAGCTGCAAAATAGAGGTAATTCCCATTGTTTTAAAAAGAGAATTAAAAGTGTAAATACATATGAAGTCCTTACGGCAGTTCCTGGTACAGAATGAATGATCAGTGTGAGCTTTTATATCATCATCATCATCATCAATTCTGAAGATAAACTTCAAAATTTTGTAGAATTATCCCACCAGGATGTGTATTCTTAGATATAAAAAATGAAATGCAGAGTCGAAGTGGCTCATCCAAGGTCACCCAGCTCTGTAATACCAACTCCATGAGTTAAATCATTCCTACTCAGTGAGGATGGTTCTTCACAACATTATAACCTCCCAGTGATGTATCTATTATTAGCCCATTTTATGGAAAATGATAAGCAGCACAGAGAAGCATGCAATTTTTGCCCTTAGGCACACACATAACTGAGAAGCAGAAGTGAAATTTGCACAAATTCACGGCCTATGCCTTTGGCCACTCTGATGGGCCTTGTGCTTAGTTTTGGCTGATGGGGTGCTAATAGTGTGGCCCAAGCAAATGCTGAAGTGTGCTGTCCATTTAGGTTTGCCACTGCCTTTCTGTGCTTTTTCATCACTATAAGAGAAATGCATGGCAGGTAACCTGTTGGTTGCAAAAGTATAGGAGACACATGGAAGACACCCAGACCCAACCCACAGCTGGAGCCTAACCTGCCTAGATCTACTGAACCCCAGACAATCCCATTGACCTCTGAGTGTGAGAGTACATGCTTATTGTTACAGGCCACTGCATTTTGCAATAATGTGCTATGCAGCATAATTGGTGAATAGCTAAATAATACCTAACCTACGCATCTTGACCAGTGCTTCTGTATTGTGCATATGATTAACCTGGGGCCCTTGTTAAAATGCAGATCCTGACTCAGTAGTTCTGGGTGGGGCCTGAGATTCTCATTTTCTAAAGAGGTCCCAGGAGTTGCTGCCACTGCTGCTCCACAGATCACACTTTGGGTACAAGGGCTGATGAGTCATCCTGAGCTTCTCATGTGTTCTCTGGGCCGCAATTGCACCTGGTGGATGGCCCACCTTATATGTAAGGGAAGGATAGTCCTTACCCTCCAGTCAGTGGATGGCCCACCTTATATGTAAAGGAAGGATAGTCCTTACCCTCCAGTGAGAGTACTGGAAGTCAGCTCAAGAGCATGTTAACATTTCCTCAGCCCATTTTCTGGGCTAAGGACACCTAATGAGATCTCCCCTCCTTTTTTAAAATATTTGTCTTTTATACTTCCTGGAATTTAAGGTGCCCAGCAATAAACTTGCCTTCCCATTCATTTTGAGCTCATAACTAATACCATATTACCAAGCCACAATGTAATTGAGTCCCCAGGCAGGAGATACAACATTTATATCTGGCTTTCTTAATTTCCATTCAGGCAGGGTATGGAGAAAGGAAGATGAAGGGAGCTTATGGAGGAAGCTGAGTCTTCTGTTGGGATACTTTTTCAGTCTGTTTACCTGCCCAGCACCTAACTGCCTTTCCACCATCACTGGGACCATTATCATCACCTGGAGAATTGAACCCCGTGAGACATAGATACTTTGAGTATCCTCCCCCCAAAAAATAGGAGAATTCTTTCAAAGGAGACACTATCTTCTCTCTTTCTTTGTTTCATACTATAATGTAGATCACACATCTCTGTTTTAACTTTAGGAAGTTATCATCCAGGGATTCAACTTCCAAATTCTCTGAAGTTTTCTAATGGTGTCCTTAGGTTGTTGCAGATTCTAAACATGTTGTGTGAGTGCCTTACAAAGATTTCCATAGCTTCCTAATAGGCTAAAGATGCATCTACAGTATGACCCAAATATTCTTCTCTTAAGTATTCAAACAAGAGAAATGGTGTGGCCTAATTCCATTGCTGCCCACAGCACATCACCTTCCGAGGCTAACAGACTTCAACATTGTTAACGACAACAAGAATCAGCAGGTGCCTCATGGAAACTGCCTTCTTCCTCTCCTACACTGGCACTACCTATAGAAGTCATTGCTATCCCCACAACTTAGGTTTGAGCAGTGCTTTGTTTTATTTGGGTTTCCACAGAAGCAACACCTGAGACAAAAGGCAAGTAGTGTATCGAAGAGATGAGCCCAGGAAGCTGGAAGAGGAAGGGGAAAGCAGGAAAAGAAGGGAAAGGGACATAGGTTATGTTATCAAGTCAGAGACTACTACAGGTAGTGAGTGCTTAGTCCCAGGAGGAACACTGGGCACCAGCATGTCGACATTGTTAGTGTGGCAACCTAAGTGGCCCCTGGACTACTATGTCACAGAAAGAAATAAATTAAGCTTTATATCTTTTGTGTTCATGCTTCTTATGAAGTTCTTATGGAAAGGGATTACAGACAAAGTTTAAACAAAATGTAAAATGACATCTGTTATTTTTTTCAGTAATACATCCCCTTGTTGTTTCTTAAATTCACTGCATATAATCCTGGGCCTTAAACTGATGCCCTTATCCCATCCTCTAATTAATCTTCTGTGTTTTAGGGGATGAATACAGAGAGAGGGACACTCTTTATGTCACTGAAGAAAAGGGCTTCATCACCATTCTTTTCTTTTTGAATTATAAAATTCTGAGCCAAGAGTTGCAAAAGAAAGATGTTCTCAGAAGATGAGCGAGAAACAAGAGAATCACAGAAACCACTAAAATGTAAAATAAGACCAATAAACATAAGTTAAAGAAACTGAGATAATCAACTCTGGAAAAGACAGAGGAACTATTAAATAATAACCTTCAAGTCCTGCAAGAGATGTTTTTTTGAAAAGAGGGCAGTCACCTGCTCTTAATACTGGGAAGAAAAAAGTGAACATAAAATAAGATTTAAAGGACACATTCAAGGAAGAATGTTCTAACACTGAAGGTTGTCAAAAATACCAATATGACATATAGAAGATGGTTATTGGATTCATTCTTTTGGAGGCTTTAGAACCGAAATAGATTCTTCTTTACTGAATGGATAGTTCTCATGAGCTCTGAGGCTGTCCCCCAGCCTCAAATATCAATGCCTGTTAGAATATGGCTGGAAGACAATCAGTGAAGAGGATGCACAAACAGTATAACTTTCTTCTGGTTTGTATACAGGGAAGTAAGATTAAGAAATAAAATTATAGTGTTTCAGTTCAAGGTGGTGGATCAAGCATTTTTGCTTACTTCTTTTCTCTCTCCGAATTCTCTTGAAGGGGCAGACAAAATATAAAAACAAATCACAACAGAAGTGGAAAACTGAGAAGGGGTTACCTATGGAAGAAGGAATGATTTCTGGTAGGAATGAAACAAATGATACCAACTAAAAGTGAAACACTACAGAGCTGAGAAAGTGAAAGAAAGATACCTAAAAAAGTGAATTTCCCTGGAAGAATTACTATAATAATATCAAGGCTAGAGGCTGTATAAGTTTCAGCACTAGGTATTTACTCACAAGAAATGAAAATGTGCACAGAAAGCCTTGTACAAGAATGTTAATATGGTCTTAATCATAATATCCAAAGTAATGGAAACAACCCAAATGTCCATCAATATGGGAATGCAGAAATAAATTGTGGTATAGTCATACAATGGAATACCACTAAGCAATGAAAAAGAGAGATCTACTTATACACACAACATAAAATGATTTTCAAAAACATGTTGAACAAATGAGGACAGACACACCAAAAGATGCATATAGTATGATTCCATCTATATGAAGATGTGGAACAGGCAAAAATAATCTATGGTAATAGGAATCAGACATTGGCCATCTCTGAGAGGACTGAGTTGCCTAGAGGTACACTAGAAGACTATCTGGAATTATGAGCATGTTTTATATCCTAATTTTGATGGTGGCTACATGGGGATATACAATTGTCAAAAATGGAACTGAACCTTTAAGACTTATTCATTTATTGTATGTAGTATAGTTATTTATCATTAAGAAAACTTTTTAAAAATTCAAGGAGAAAGAGAAAAAGGGAGAAATAATAAGAAGCAGTAGAAGAAGGAAGAGGAGGAGGAGGATGACAAGGGGAGGAAGATAAGAGAGAAGAGAAGAGAAGAGAAGAGAAGCTCTAAAAGCTGGGAGAAAAGAGTGAGGGCAAGAAACTAATGATTAAAAAGTGGGAGTTCTGGTGTTGCAAAAGAAGGAAGACAAAGCATGACATAAAACATATTAGAAAATTACAAAAACATAAAAAATTATGAAAAATGAAGAGACATCAGAGATAGATTTTTAAATTCCAATATTAGTTTTAAACTACAATAGGAATTTCAAAGTGAGAGTATAGGGATATTGGAAATAAACAAAGAAATTACTACAGAAATTTTCTCAAGGTAAAGGCAAACTTGTGGCTTCAGATTGAAAGGGTCCACCAAGTGCTTAACAGGACTGACAACTAAAGCCCTAAATCTAAACACAGCCTGATGAAATTTATGAACATTATGAATAAAGAGAAAAATCTGAAAAACTTCTAGTTTTTTTTTTTTAATTTGCCTGTAAAGAAGTAGCATCAAACTTCCCAATGAAACTCGAGATGGTGCAATAAAATTGGATTATAACTGAAAAATTCTTAGGGTAAACAATATCAAACACAGCCAACTACTGAATTAGCATTTAATTGGGAGAAACAAGTTAATAGATGATAAAAATTAGGATCTTATAGAGTTTACCCTTTGATAAAACCTTTCTAAAAAACTTTTCGAGACTGTGTTCCAACAAAATAAAAGGTGAAAATATGAGATTCAAGAAGCAGCATCAGCGAATAAATAAGTAAATCTTATAGTTAAGTCCAAATAATTATTGGGAGCATATAGTAAGACTGCTAAGAAATTATTCTTAAGATAACTATACTGAAAAAGAAAGAACAAAAAACAAAATGAATAAAAGAAGAAAACAGAAAAAAATTAATAATATAACACTAAATATTCAGATAATGTGATTAAAACTTGAGAGACTTGAGAGATAAAAAGCATGTCAGAATATTGTATTTTTTTGGGGGGGGAGGTCAGGTTACAAATATTTTTAAATGTAAGTGCAAATCTGTTAAAATATTAAAAGTAACAGAAATAGAACAATTTCAAAACTTGAGCGAAAATGGCCCATGCTGGTGTGGCTCAGTGAGTTGGGAGTTATTCTGCAAACTGAAAGGTCATGACTTCAACACCCAGTCAGGGCACGAGCCTGGGTTACATGTTCATTCTCCAGTTGGGATGTGTGCAAGAGGCGATAGAGCAATGTTTCCCCCTCGTATCAGTGTTTCACTCCTTTCCTTTCCCCTCTCTCTTGGATCAATAAAATAATAATAATAAAAAAAAACTTTAAAAAGTGCTTGAGGGGGAATATGAACAAAATAAACAATATTTAAAATTTTATAAAACGTCTTCCTAGAGTGGAGTTGTGTAAGTTCTTTATATATTTTGGAGATTAAACCCTTGTCTGAGGTATCATTGCAAATATGTTTCCCCATACAGTTGGGTCTCTTTTTATTTTAATACTGTTTTCTTTACCGTGCAGAAGCTTTTTATTTTGATGAGATCCCATTTGTTTATTCTTTCCTTTATGTCTCTTGCTCTAGGGGACATATCAGTGAAAATGTTGCTGTGTGAAATATCTGAGATTTTCCTGCCTATGTTCTCCTCTAGGACTTCAATGGTGTCATGGCTTATATTTAAATCTTTTATCCACCTTGAATTTATTTTTGTGTATGGTGTAAGTTGGTGCTCAATTTAAAAAATGGGCAAAGGACTTGAACAGACACTTCTCCGAGGAGGACATACAGAGCATCCAAAGACACATGAAAGGATGCTCAATATCGCTAGCTATCAGAGAGATGCAAATTAAAACCACAATGAGATACCACTTCACACCAGTCAGAATGGCCATCATAAACAAAGCAACAAACTAGTGTTGGAGAGGCTGTGGAGAAAAGGGGACCCTAGTGTACTGTTGGTGGGATTGCAGACTGGTACAACCACTATGGAAAACAGTGTGGAATTTTCTAAGAAAACTAAAAATGGATCTACCTTTTGACCCAGCAATTCTACTGCTAGGATTATATCCCAAGAATCCTGAAACACCAATCCAAAAGAACCTATGCACACCAATGTTCATAGCAGCACAATTTACAATAGCCAAGTGTTGGAAGCAAACTAGGTGCCCATCAGTAAATGAATGGATCAAAAACCTGTGGTACATTTACACAATGAATTCTATACAGCAGAAAGAAAGAAGGAGCTCCCACCCTTTGCATCAGCATGGATGGAACTGGAGAGCATTATGCTAAGTGAAATAGCCAGGCGGTGAAAGACAAATGTCGTATGATCTCACCTTTAACAGGAACCTAAACAACAAAACAAACAAACAAGTAAAATATAACCAATGACACTGAAATTGAGAATAGGCTGACAGTCACCAGAGGGGAGAGGGGAGGAAATTTCAGGGGGAAAAGGGAAAGGGTTTACAGCAACAAGTATAAAAGACACATGGACAAAAACTAGTGGGGGTGGAAATGGAAGGGAGGTGGGGAGGGCTGGGGTGGTGGGCTGGGAGGGGAGTAAAAGAAAACTGTACAAGAACATCAATTAAAATAAAATTTAAAAAAATTATAAAATGTTTAAATGCCAAGTTCTAATAGAGCACTTAGCATGTAGTTAGTATTTTAATCCTTGCAACAACACTAGGAAATAGTTACTAATGTCTATTTTACAGATGAGAAAATTTAGACATAGGCTAACTCTCTTGCCAAAGGTCACACAGGTAACTTGGGGGTGTGAGGGAATATAGAATTAGAAAATTGAGAACACTAAATAAAATGAAAAAATAATTTCAAATCTATCAGTAATCACAAAAATACAAATGGGTTAAATTTATTGATGTATTGTGTGGAAAAAGAAAATAAAATTAAGTAGGAGCAAAAAGAAAAGTACTCTGGACAAAGTTAATAAAAATATAAGTAAAAATTTCACCTTTATAGACTTCAGGCCAACATGAAGGCACAGTAGATACTCTTTACTTTTGCACATCCAAAAAAAGAACAACAAACAATTTAAAAACTAAAAACAAAAACAACCAGAACTCCCAGAAAATTGAACTGTGTGGAAGTCCTACAACCAAGTAGTTAAAGAAGAAATATTCATGCAGACTGGTAGGAGGGGTAGAGATGAGCACCCAGGGCAGAGAGGACATGAGGCAAGGTGGTGGCTGGCAGACCAGGTGGGCAAAGCTGTGCCTGGTAGACTGGGTGTTCCCACATTTACATGCAGATAAACTGGAAGGAAAAACTGGAGAGCAGGACAGACTGTGCAACCCAGGATTCCAGTGTGGGGAAATAAAACCTCAAAACTTCTGGCTGTAAAATACTGTGGGGGTTGCAGTGGTGGGAGAAACTCCCAGCCTCTTAAGAGGGTCTGTTGGAGGGACCCATAGGGTCCTAGAATATACACAAACCCACCCACCCAGAAGTCAGCACCAGAAGGGCCCAACTTGCATGTGGGTAGAGGGGGATGTGGCTGAAAGTGGGGCAAGGGCTGAGCAAGCAGCATTTTTCCTTCTCTGAACACTTTCCCACATACAGCACCACAATATAGCAAAGTGGATTGCCCCAGCGAATACCTAAGGCTTTGCCCCTTACAATGTAACAATGTAACAAAGAAATATGGCCCAAATGAAAGGACAGACCAAAGCTCCAGGAAAAGAACTAAGTGACAAGGAGGCAGCAAACTTACGAGATGCTGAGTTCAAAACACTGGTAATCAGGATGCTCACAGAAACAGTTGAGTATGGTCACAAAATAGAGAAAAAAGTGAAGGCTATGCAAAATGAAATAAAGAAAAGTATACAGGGAACCAACAGTAAAGGGAAAAAAACTGGGACTCAAATCAATAATTTGGAGCAGAAGGAAGAAATAAACATTCAACCAGAACAGAATGAAGAAACAAGAATTCAAAAAATGAGGAGAGGCTTAGGAACTTCCAGGACAATCTTAAAGGTTTCAACATCTGAATCATAAAGGTGCCAGAAGGAGAAGAGGAAGAGCAAGATATTGAAAACTTATTTGAACAGATAATGAAGGAGAACTTCCCCAATCTGGCAAAGGAAATAACTTCCACGAAGTCCAGAAACTCAGAGTCCCAAAGAAGTTGGACCCAAGGAGGAACACACCAAGGCACATCGTAATTACATTAGCCTAGATTAAAGATAAGGAGAGAATCTTAAAAGTAGCAAGAGAAAAGGAGACAGTTACCTGCAAAGGAGTTCCCATTAGACTATCTGCTGATTTCTTAAAAGAAACCTTACAGGCAAGAAGGGGCTGGAAAGAAGTATTCAAAGTCATGAAAGTCAAGGACCTGTATCCAAGATTGCTCTATCCAGCAAAGCTTTCATTTAGAATGGAATGGCAGATAAAGTGATTTCCAGATAAGGTCAAGTTAAAGGAGTTCCTCATCACCAAGCCCTTATTATATGAAATGTTAAAGGGACTTATCTAAGCAAAAGAAGATGATCAAAATTATGAACAGTAAAATGAGAACAAACTCATAACTATCAACAACTGAACTTTAAAAAACCAAAACCAAAACCAAATTGAGCAAACATCTAGAACAGAATCACAGAAGTTGAGATCACATGGAGGGTTATCAGTAGGGAAGGGGAAGAAGGGAATGGGGAAAAAGGTACAGGGAATAAATAGCATAATTGGTAGGTGCAAAATAGACAGGGGGAGGTTAAGAATAATGTAGGAAATGTAGAAGCCAGATGTACACATTCCATGTACAACCCATGGATATAAACTAATGGGGGAGGGGGTTAGGGGGGTGGGAGGGGGTGTACAGGGTAGAGGGGCATAAAGGGGGGAAATGGGACAACTGTAATAGCATACTCAATAAAATATATTAAAAAATAAAATGCTACACTGAAAAAAATGAAAAGATTTCCAACTCATGTCATGAAACTATAATGGTAGCACTACTGAATGAATACTACTAGCTCTCATGTACTCACCAAGCAAACTTTAAGCATGTAAATATAGATTTCCTAGATTCCAGAACTAACAAATTGGAGAATATAACAGAAAATAAAACCTTATTCACAAGAATAGTCAAACCTGGACAATAGCTTGTAAAAAGAAACGTGAAAAATGAAGAGAACTATAAAACTTTACTCAAGAAATAAATAGATTTCTAGATCAGGTCCTGAATGGAAGTATTACAAATAGAAAATCAGTAGATTGGATGAAGAAGAGGATTGAATCAGTGATTTGGAAGACAGGTAGCAGAAAACAACCAATGAGAATAGCAAAATGAAAAAAGAATTTTAAAAAATTTGAATAGTTTAAGGGACCTTGTATCATCTTACATAAATCATAAAGAAAATGGTAAAACAATGAAATTATTTTTGGTGTGTTAAATCACTGTTACAACACTATGTAATTAAAACTAATTTCTTTTTTATCTTAAAAAAGTTCTAACTTACCCCAAAATATATGAAGCCCATTGACATCCCATTAAAATGTCAATGAATTTTTGAATAATTCTAAAGTCTGTTTGAAAGAAGACATTTTATGAGAATATTTAAGAAAGATTTTTTTATGAAAGGAAATTTTCCATAAAAAAACATTCTATGAAACTACATTAAATGGAGGTAGTGTAATGTTGATATATGAATAGATAATAATGAAGGTCAAGAAACAGATTTAAGTATATGTGAAAAGTTTAGTATGTGATAAAAGTGTTATTTTGTATCTGTGAATGTAGAATGGAGTATTTAACAAGTATGATAGGGCAAGTGGCTATTTACTGGGACAAAAAACAAAATTACAGCTTTATCTTAAACCTTAAACCCATAAATAACTTCAAAGTCTATCATAGTCTTAAAACAAACAAAAACAATGAATAAAATTAAAGGTGTTAGAACAAAATATATTAACAAATTTTGACAATCTTTATTTGATGAAAACTTTTTAAATAAGGCAAGAAAACCAAGAGTCATAAGGAAAATGATTCATAGTTGATTATATTTAAAATGGAAAGTTTCTGCATGGACAAAGGCAGCATGAACAATGTTAAATGATGAGTGCAATATTGGTCCAAACTTTTACAAAGTATAGGAGACAAAAGGTCAATATGGTAGATAATTTGCAAAGATGGCCATAGTAATTCCTCCCACCCCAGGGCACTTGCTTCTTTGCAATGTTGCTTTGTTGTTCCTGTCATCAGGAGGAGACTATTTCATCTCCCCAGAATCTGAGCTGACCTAGTGATTTGATTGACCAATAAAATGTGGCTAAAGTGACTTTGTACACATTCTTCAAGAGGCCTGGCAACTTCTGCTTCTAGTCTCTTGCTGCTGTGAGTTCACCATATAAAGACATGTGGCTAGGCCCTGGCTGGGCAGCTCAGTTGGGTGGAGCATTTTCCTGATAACATTGGATTTGACCCCTGGGTCAGGGCACATACGAGAATCAACCAATGAATGTATAAATAAGTGGAACAACAAATCAATGTTTTTCTCTCTCTCTTTTTCTCTCCCCTTCCTAGTTCTCTCTAAAATCAATAAATAAAAAATAAACAAATAAAAAATATATGAAAACATGAAGATTAAGGACCATAATGAGCGATAGCCATGGTGACAGCCAACACCAAACAGAGGTCATCTTGAACCATCTAGCTCATGTCAAGGCAACAGAAGGCTGTAACCACATGAGTAGTCCTAAGCAAGATCAACAGAACCACCCAGGTTAGTCCAGAGAAGCTGCTAACACACAAACTCATGAGCAAATAAAGTGGTGGTTGTTTTAAGTCACTAAGTTTGGGGGTGGTTTGTTATGCAGAAATAGCTATGTGGGATAGTTATCCATAATTTACAAAGAATTGCAGGGATAAGAGCAAACAGCATGTTTGGAAAATTGGCAGGCAAGTCACAAAACAAGAAACACAATGGCTGTTGACTTGAGTCAGGGCTGGAGGAGTCTTGTTGACTGACTGGAATGAGAACTTGGGCTCCACAGTCAGTCTGTCTGGGTCTGAATCCTGGCTCTGCCCTACCACTGCTGTGTGGCCAAGTGCAAGTTACCCAGATGTCTCCAGGCTTCAATTTCCTCATCTGTGAAATGGGTATATAAATACTATCTATCCTAGAGGGTCATTGTAAGGAAACTTACTTTTATTAAGTACAAATAAATGTTTCTTCTGCTTCTGTTGCTATAAATAACTAAGATGAACCTCAGATGTACTCAGAGAAGCAGTGAGTACAAGAAGCCAAGTTGGTTTATTGAATGCAACTAAAGGGATAAAAGGGGTAAAGTGCACATGAGATGGTAGTTAGGATACAGAGAACAAAGGCATTTAGTTACATTTCAGAGTTTGGTTTGTTTTAATGTTACTGTAAATAACCAATTTGATGTTTTATGATACTTGCTTATAAATAATTGTTTTTATAAATACTTGCTTAAATACTGTCTTAATGAGTTCTAGCTTTACTATTTAAAATCTATAGAAATTCATGGTTCTAAGTTTGACTGAGATTTATTTGAATCACTTATTTGAATTTCACTTATTTGAATTATCACTTATTTGAATTTCAAGTAAAATAGGTGTTATTATTATTATTACCTATGGGTTGTATATTTTGAGATGTTCTGTCTTTCAAGTTGTTTTTATTACATATTATTGTTTTCTTACTATTATAAAGACATATGAAAGAACTAATCTGCATATCTGATCAATGTGAGCTAAACTTATTTCAATAAGATTTCATTCAAAAGTGAATAAAGTTGGTGTCTCTGTGCATCTTATGCAGCTGTTGCAAACAACTATATAATTTCTTATTAGATATTTAAAATACTGAAAACAGTGCAAAGAATAATATCATTATTTTCATGATATAACCAATCAAGATAGTGTTCTCAAAGCATTTTACTGCCACCCCATAACAGCACACCTCCAGTACAGAGACAGTCAGAGCGTCAAAAAAAAAATCTATCCCCCAGCATGCCGAAACTACCACTAAAAAATCATGTTAGGTCATGTATATATGTGTGTGTGTTTATATGTGTGAATATATATGATATATTAATATACATATACATATGTTCATATTTTACACAATAAAATTGTCGAGATGTGTTTGAAAATGTAAATTGTTAAAAGGCTTTCTCTCTTGTAGTCAACATGATGACTTTTCCAAGAACCTAGAACACCAATATTCTCAAAAGATTTTAACAGTGTATAATAACAAAAAATAAGCAGCTTCTAGCTGTGCAACCTTAGGCAAGTTAGTTAATCTCACTTTTTTTTATGTGTAACAGTGATAACAATAGTACCTAATTTTTGTGGCATTTTTGCAAGGATTTAAAAAGTTAATATATTGAAAGTGTTAAGAACAGTGTCTGACACACAGAGGCAATTTGCAAATCTTAGCTATTATTATTGTTATTCTTACTACTATTTTATTGGGTGTCCTTGATATGTCTAAGTCACCAGATCTTAAATATAAGAGTGTATCTCTTTTTAAATGATCCCAAAATGCACTACAATTTGGATACATAAACCTAACCTGTTTGTACTTCTGACTCCAACCTCAAATTTTAGAATGTATTAAGAAGAGATAACAAAAAAAGTAGTATAAGAGTTAATTTTTCAGTTGCAAAGAATGATTTTAGCAGCTTAAGGTAACAGACTTAATACATTTTAATGGAGTTTAAGACAGGTTAAAATATCCAGTAAACAGAAAGAATATAGCATCCACACTTTCATTTTCAGATACACCTGCTACTAGCAAATTTACTTTCTGGAACCTGAAAACAGGAAAATAAATGTCTTTTGCAGACCTCCTCACTTGCTGGAACATACATTCTCCATCTGAATTATAATACCTATAGGGAGTCAGAGGGCCAATAAATAACTTTAGTCAGGAAGACTATAAAACTTTTATAATAACAAATTACAAAAGAGTAAAATTATGAACTAAAATGTTAAAATCATCATTCTGCCTGTATATGTGCATTCAGTGGACAGAATAACCAAATGCTTCTATAAGAAGAACCAAAGCTGGTGGGTCTGTAGCTCTTTGGGACCCAGCTTATTCCTAGGAGTAGTACTCTTTCTAAATCCTACATTACTTATGCTCTCCTGGGGCAGTTCTTCAGCCAAAAGCCCTTTGGAGAATGTAATCCACTTCCCCTTTGCAGTTCCCACTTCCACCAGCTGCTTCTCTCATTACTTTACTGTTCAGGCAGAAAAGGCTGGTCCCAGGTTCTTCTAATGATAGCAAGCACCTCATAAAGAAATCTGCCAAATTTACTTTTCCATAGAACATCACTGTTACAGCTTTTTCATGAGTCCATGAGGAAAGAAAGCATCATGTATAAAATATGACTTCCAGAAATCTTGAAGATATTAAGTATTATTCCTGCATGACTGGTGGGTGTACCAGGCTACAGAATGGCAGTATCTTCAGTTTTCCCAAAGGAATCCCTTCTCTCTGTCCCTATACCTGTTTGCCCACAGAAGAAGGCAAGAGAACCCCACAACGTTAGGACATTTTCAGAAGTGTCCTAAATTTAAGAAAAGCTTCAGCTCTGGGGTGCATACCTTTCCATTCCTGGTTTTGCATTTGCGTGCAAAGGTCGCCTTGCTTTAGTCTGTAACACCCTGGCAGAGATAAAACTTGGTGTAATTAATTAAGAGCTTGAATGTGTGAACTTTGGCAAGTGTCTTAACCTCTCTGTACCTCATTAATATTTTTTGAGTTTGTAAAGGGGATATTAATTATATAGTACCTCATTAAATCAGTTAAATTTTGTACAAAACTTAAAACAGTAGCATAGTAAGAACTATTTTAAGTGAACTCTCCCTTTAAAAGTAAAGTTTTTCTGCAACAAATTACATAAATAGGTAAAAAAAGGAACAATGATTGTAAAGTCCTTTAGAAACAATAAACATAATAATAATTTATCTCGACATTGCAGAGCACAGAACTTGAGAGGGAGACTTTAGGAGCCAGAGAATTCCCGCTGCTTTCTGAGAAAATCCCTGCAGACTTTTACCCATGCCCCAAGTTGGCAGCTGTCACTTCCCTAGTCCCAAGGAAAAGCACTTTCCAAGGTAGCAGCAGGAAATCCTTACCTGGGCAATCCTTTATTCGGAAATCGGAACTCAACTTTTGTTTGATGCCCACTCCCCAGTTGCAACGGTACCCCACCCCCACATCCCGGGAGCTCTTAGCTGAAATCGATCTTTAGAACCACATTCCCATTGCCAAGGCGACTTTCACCAGGGGCGTAACAGGGGAAGAAGTCTTTGCTTTGAGGTTAGAAGTCCCAGGTAACGGCGGGCCGAAGCACGGCAGGTGCCTTGACTCCTCGCCCTCCATTTGGCCAAGACCGCACTCTGGAGCCTCTGGAGAGGCCCACGAGAGATATCGGAGGCCTTGGGACCACGTGCGAGGAGAGGATGTTTGGCTACTCTCCTTGCTCTCTGAAGGGGCAGACTCACCCGGGCTCTTGCTCCCAAACCCAGTTTGGGGATAATATCCTATAAAATCTCCTTCTGCAACCCCTGCCCCCTCCGCTCCCCTAGTAATATTACTCGGTCTCTAAAGGGCAACCAAAGCCTGGCAGCACCCTAAAGCAAACACATACATACTCCACACTTCCTCTGCCCATTGAATGCCTCGCACCCCCAGATATCTAACCTGTGGCAAACCTGGAAGAGGCAAACCTGTGGCAAACAGATGTCGGAGCCAAGTCCAGCCTTCCAACGTGTATCCCCGCTCCGCCTTTGCCTAAGAAGGGTTGCCCTGGCAAACTGCTGCCAAAACAGTTGCTCTCGGGTGGGGCGGGGTCACATCCCCTCGCATCCATCAAGCGCTAGCTCTGCGCCCAGACACCCAAGTCCCCGCAGCTACGCACGCCCCTCTCCTCTCCGGCGACGCACTCACCTGCAGCTGGGTCCCGCTGGCGTTGCCAGAGGCCGTGTCCGGCCCGTCAGCGGCTCCGGTGCCGCGCAACACGGTTATGTGCAGCGTGAGCAGCAGCAGCCCCAGCAGCAGCAGTAGCTCGGCAGCCAGGCGAACCATCCTCTTGAGACGCGCGGCTTTAGGACCCCGCGCGGCGGGCGGCGGCGGCGGCGGCGGCGCCGGGAGAGGAGGAGTCGGAGCTCGGGAGCCGGGCAGCGCTGCTCCCGCCTCGGCCCCCGCCGGGGCCCCGCTCCCCGGCCCCGCTGGGCTGGCGCTGGGAGCGGCAGGGCGCACGGGGCCGGGGGAGCAGGAGCCGCCGCCGCCTCCGCCGCCGCCACCGCACCACGGCGGAGCCACGGCGGGGCCGGGGGCGTCCAAGCCGGCTGCGGAGCAAACCCAGGCGCTTCCCTGCAGCTGCGAGGACAGGGGGCTGCCCGGGACCCAGGCCCGGCCGGGGACCACCCTGCGGGCAGGGGGCAGCGGAGGCGGCGGCGGGGCGGGCGCAGCCGAACCCCCGAGCGCACATGGGCGCCCCAGATGTGGCCGCGGCGCCGCAGCTGGAACAGGAGCGGCCGCCAGAGGAGCGCCGGGAGGAGGAGGAGGAAGAGAAGGAGGAGGAGGAGAAGGAGGAGGAGGGCTTCAGTGGCGGCCCGGAGTTACCTCCACGCTTGGCTCCCCCTCCCTGAGCCACTCACCGGACGAGCCACCTCCCCTCCTCCCTGGGCTACTTCGGGACTCTGGGTGAGACACCCAGCCCCCAAGTGCTAGGGTGAGCGGGCTCCAGATGGGAGCCACAGGTACACGGGGATTGTCACTGTTTGGAGGTGACTTGGGCACCCCTCTGGGGTCCGCGCCCGCCTGCCAGGATGTGCCAAGTGCGCGCTACCGTTGCTGAAGTGTCACTGGGGCCTCTGAGGGTAAGGCCCTTGTGCGCACTGAGGCTCGGAGCTGTGGGTGGGTGGGGATGCCTAAGAGAGTTTAGAAACTTTTATTGACAAAGTGGAGCTGGAGTTGTGATAGAGAAGGGAGGGGGCGCAGGACAAGCCAGGTATTTGTCTGCGACTGTGCACCCCCCGTCTGCAGCTGGCATGCGTGTGTAAGAGGGGTATAAAGAGTCTCTCCAAAAGTATCTTAACACTTGCTCCAGGACGGTGAGCCGACTGCCTCCTGAGCACCGCTGCTCACGCACCCGTGTCACCTTGTAGAGCCTAGAAGGGAGGCGAGTCCGATTCGCTGGGCGTGGGTCTGGTCCAGCGCGCAGGTGTCGCGGCGGTTAGCTGCTGGTGCCGGGTGCTCCAGGCCCGGGCGCGCGGAACGCAGGTGGGGCACTAGGGATAAATCTCAGCTCTGGCAGTCGCGGGTCTGAGGGTTCATCCCGGAGGCGCCACTCCCAGAGGCGACCTGTGGGCTGCAGACGCACAGCCGCTGTCCCTGGGCCACCGACTCATGACCGTTCTGCAGCTTCCGGCTCCCGGGCACCACTCATGCCTTGCAGAGGTTGGCTGGCAAGAGAAAGGGCTTGGGTCTGGCAGAGGGCGAGGGTTCCTTGCCGCCGATGCAGAAGCAACCGGGTCCGACGGTGGGCTCAGATCACTGCAGTGGCACCGCGCGTTTGCCTCCCTCTGGATCTTGCTGCAGCTCCCGCCCTCCAGGAGTGGCTCGGAGTGGCAGGCGCTCTGTGAGTCTGCGACCTTTTATACGGAGCTTCCCCCGCCTAGCTCCCGGTTTCCTCCTCCGCTCCTCCCCTGGGCCCGCCCAGCCCTTCCCACCCCGCTAGGGGAGCCCTCAGTCCTGGCGTTCCCACACAAGCATTTCGCAAATTTCCAAGCCCTTCTTGCATCCAATGCCCCTGAGATGGACCCTCCTGATTCTCCCTTGGTGACTGATATTAAATAAATAAACAAACCTCTGTCTGCGCCGTTTCTGGCCTCCTCCTCCCTGTGCTACAAACTAAGGAAGGGTTCTTAAATCCTCTACCTTCCAACTTCACATCTTTAAGCCCAAGGCACCTCAAGCTAGGTCCTACCCAAATTAAGACAAGACACACCTTTATCATCCCCAAAGTTCCACAGGTCACAGTGGCATTTTGCAAAATTTAAATAGCGATGGTTACGGTAGGAAGTGGTGGTTGGGTCCGGGGAAGGAAGCTCTAGTTGCAGCTTTAAAGATGCCCTCAGCATCTTTAAAATTCTAACCAGCTGTAGAGTCTTATTAATAAGTTGGCAGCTGTTTATAAAGCACGCGGTATCTTTTCCTTTGCAGTGTTTGTTTTGGGTGGGAGGATGTTTGGAGGGAGTGCTTGCTTTGGATTTTTGGGCAGTCAGTCCTGTCAGGCATCTTTATTGCGATCTCAGGCTCTAAAATGCAAATAATTGTCAACTGGAGCGCTGGGGAAGAATTTGAAACAATAGACTGTCGTGGTTCAGATGGGAGATCAAAGAGAGGATCCCAGCAGCTTTCAAATCCCAGGAGGATCCTCCAGCGTGTTTTCTAATTAGAAGCACTTTGGGGTGAGGGGAGCAGGAGAAGTCAGCACATGGATGCAATACATAAATCAAGATGGCAAACTAGGATCCTGTAGAAAGACAATGTTTAGGGCTGGCTCTACCACCCTCCTGTCCCGCCTGTGCCAGATTGTGAAGTGGGCGCAGAGGGACAAAGGACTTTCCTATTGCCCAAGACAGGCTGTTCTAAATTAGAATCCAGGCGCTGTTGCGTCGTGAGTTTTCATCACACACAGTCCCCACATGTGAACCTCAACTGCCTCTCCTCTCATCTAAAATTAACATTTTTGGATCCTAATGAAAAAATGACTTTTAAAAACTCTGGAAAAAAATCCTTACTGTGAGTGTAAATTCTTATAAATTTGTAAAAGGAGAGTTGAAGATCAAAGTCTTTGTAAGACGTTGACATTGTAAAAATTGTAAATTGAATTTTGGGGACAGAAGCCTTTATAAAATGTTGAACAAATGTGTGAATAACTGCTATTAAAATCCTTTCATGCTGTGAGATCCAAATTCCAGGTGAGTTTATGTTCCAGTAAGCACACATAACCCGCATCGATAAATGTTCTTGCTGTGTGATGAAGTTATCAGATAAAGCTGTCAGCAGTGCTCTGCCTTTGAGGAGTTAGGGAACATAGGCTTACAATTTTTTAGGGGGGGGGGCGAAATGACAGGTTTTAATAGCCTAAACAAATTAAGTTTCAAGCACATTTACGAAATCTTACTAATAGCTGATGAAAGTTTTAAACATCCTACCTCCTTAAGAATTCCCACACCACTGTCTTCATATCTTTATTGTTGATCTTCCTACCTAGTAAAATGTCTGAATGCGTGTCCGTCTTCCCACCAGACATGGGTCACCTTTGTGGTAGAACGTTCCAGAACATATCTCCTACCCACTACCCACCCTCCACCCCTCCAGTGTCCAGTTTTCTTCTTCCTGGACTCACAGCTAAAGAAACAATTTTCTGCAACACTTGTGACAGAGAGTGAAGAGCTCTGTTACTTCTATGTCGGGCTGTAAAACTTCCTAAGGGGTATCTACACACAACTCTCTCTTCCTTTCTACTTGGCAAAGAACTCTGAGGTACCAACTCAAAACAGAACTATTGGACCAGGAATATCTTCATTTAAACTTGCATGGTAAGAAATAAACCTTTGTTGCTTAAAGCACTGTGATGTGGTGAAGTTTGCTATAGCAGCCAGCATTTCCTGGCCTAACAAGTAGTACATTCTTCAAGACAGGGACACCTGCCTCATCATTAACATATTTCTAGTTGCTCAATTAGTGTTTGTTTAATGAATGTAATAAATCTGGTCTTTATTTAGACCCTACTTAATAAATGAACTCTCTTGAGAGTGGTCCTACTAAAAGTGGCTGACCTATGAATATTAACTCTTCGGACATTTGTACAATTCCCTCATAGATTATCTTTTATTATTGATTTTTGGTCCCTTTATCTTGCAGAAAAGCTCATTTGACTGAAATATTTGGAAAAAGTGAAAAAAAAATAACAACCAGCCAGAACATCTACAGTAAATGTCATTGAAGAGAACCTTGTGGTTTATTATAGTCAGGATTTTATTGTTTGTACTTAATTTTCTTACTAAAAACTGTTGCAAGGCAGCAAAGAGTAGTGTAAGTGCAATCTTTAAAACACAACTTTTTATTATATATTATACTTTTAAATATATATAAAGAGAATAATATGATGAGTAATTACATACCCATAACCCAGCTTCAACAAAAAGCAAGGCCAATCTTGTCTCATGTATATTATCATACACTTCTTCCCTCTAAGACTACTTTGAAGAAAATTCATGACATTGTATCACTTCACTTGTACATATTTCAGTTTGTATCTCAAAAAGGTAATGGTGAACTTACCCTAATTCAATTACACTAATTTTAAACACATTAAAATTAAAAAAAAATCAAATACATGCATAATGCATACCAGCTTTGAAACAGATTCAAGAAGTCAAAACTAGAGACTTTTTTCTCTGGGTGTAAGAATGATTAGCATTTAGGGATTATGGTGGAGGCTGTTACCTGTTCACCAAAACCTGCTTTCTTTTCTTCCTGGACATACTGGTAAACTACATTTCCCATTGTCCTGTGCATTTAGATACAGCTATGAGACTGAGTTCTATCTTGTAGAATGCGGGTAGAAGTAATGTGTGCCATTTCCCTCTCTAACCCATAAAAATGTCCTGTGCATGATCTCTCTCTTTTCACCTTGTCTGCTGGCTGGATGTTTCTGCCCAGAATGGACTTAGATCCATGATTAGCCTGGCTCCCAGGAGCAGGGCCCTTACCCCACCCCTACCTCTTTCCAAAACACCATGGCTGGGCTATTGTGTGACCAAGAAATAAACTTTTAAAAACATGTATTAAGCCACCAAAATTTTGGGGTTTGTTACAGGAGCTTGCATTACTCTCACAAATATAGAGGATAATGTTCTGTGAGGGAGGGATGACAAATTTTTCTTTAGAGGGTCTGATAGCAAAGCTTTGTGTCTTTGTGGGCTTTGAGATCACTGTCACCACTACTCAATCCCACTGTTGCTGTTGCAGTGGGAAAGCAGTCAAAGAAAATGCATGAACAAATGGGTATGGCTCTGTTTTAATAAAACTTTGTGCACACAGGCAGCTGGACCACATGACTCAGTTTGCTGATCCCTGTTCTAATAGACTGACACAAGACGCCAGCTCATCTTCGGTGCCATATATGAAGGACTTACTACAAAGTGGGGTGTACGGATTCCACTTACTAGCCATGTAACCGCTCGGGCAAGTTATTTTGCCTCTTTGAATCTGTTTCTTCAGCTCTAACTTGGAACTAAGAATGCCTACCTCGGGCTGTTGTGAAGTTGTAGGACAAGGTGAGTAGTTCCAGTTCTGTCTGTCTGATAGATGAAGGACTCTATATTGTGCGAATGCAGACAAGGAACTTTTATGTCTCATTCACTTCTGAATTCACATAGTGGATGCTCTATAAATATGTATTTGTTCAATGGATGAAACTTTCAGAAAACTCCTGGAAAGTATAACTGAAAGGAACCTTGGAGGTAAACCCTAAACCCTTGAGGAAATATAAACAAATAAAAAGCCTGAAGTGTTGCTCCATTAGAGTCCTTTGAACTGTGAAGAACTCACAGTGCTCAGAAGTGAGAAAATCACCACCCTTAGAGGCTCAGAGGAGCTCCCAGGGTCTCTAAGCCCTGAAACAACAGCTGGGCTTGTGGGATATTTGGACCATCCACTTCCTGATTCTCTAACACACACACGTAATACATGCGAAGATGGAGGGGATGCTTGTGGCTTTCTATGTCTCCTTAAAACCCCCTAAATGTTCAAAGAATCCAAGAGACCCCCAAGTACATGACCTGAAGAGGTTAAAAACCTTTATTCCAGAGGGAGGGATGTCCTTTCCAGGCACTGGCTGGATTGGCAGGGAAATAGAATTGGCTTTTTGAAAGGGTTCATGATAGGCCTTCCTTTTGTGGCAGGGTCCAGCATGATATCAAAATATTATGTCATGCTAGTTCACTGACCTCTTCTGCAAATAGCTGTTGCCTGGAGACTTCATCTGTTTCATAAAAAGCTCCTCTTTTGCTTTTAATCTGCTATACTTATTTCAGTACAAATTCTGGAAAACAAAATTAAATATCAGGGACATGTTATAACTGGAGAAGAAAAGTGCTAATAATTGCAAGGTTATATGTTATACATTGTGTACCTTCTTTTTTAAAAAACTCTGAAAAATAATTTCTAGGCTGGAAGAGAGCAAACTATTCAGTCAGAATTGAATCTCAGAGTTAGAAGGGGCCCATAGAGTTTATCCAGCTTCCTTTTACAGATGAGTAAACTGAGGGCCAAATAATTAAATGGACATTTTCAGTATCTCAGAGGAACGTGGTGGCAGCATCAGGTTTTCCAGCTCCAAGATCAATGCTCTTTCTATTTTTCAAGGTAAACTTAAAAAATACATATGGGAAAGAGTACATGTCCTAAGTTTCCAGCTCAATGGAAATTTTACTACTCAAATAAAGAAATAGTGAATTACCAGCACCTAAAAACCTAATTACCCAAATGTTACCAATATTCTGACTTCTATCACCATACATTGGATTGACTTTAGAAAAAAATAATACAATTTGAATTTTATAGTATATCTCTTTTGTATCTGGTTCTTGTTCTATCTTCTATCTCTCTCCCCAACCTTTTATTTTGAAAAAATTCAAACCTAAAGAAAAGTTGCAAGTATAATTGAATGAACACTCATACATCATTGAGGTAGATTGTACAGATGACCAACATTTTTCCCTGCATAGCATCAAGGCCCTTTACACAGTGGATTTGCAGCTTCTCCCATCACAATGAGGTACATCCACTTCTTGACTCTGTGCTGGCCTTGTGTTTGGCTTTGACTAACAATGTAGCATGAAGTGATATCACACAAGTTCTGTGGGCAGCCCTCAAGAAGACTTGTGTGCTTCCATTCTCTCTTTCTGTGTCTGTCTTGGAACTTTGCCACTTCCATGTGAATACCTGCCAGAGGAAAAAAGACAGGGTCCTAGTCAAATGCAGCTAGCAACCAGCCTATTTCAAGAAGCAGGTCCATCCAGCTGACCTGCTGCTGATCAGAGACACATCAGGAAACCCAGCAGAGATCTCACAGAAATGACCCAGGTGAGCCCAGCCTAAATAGTGTGATGAATTGGCTGTTGCGTAGGGGTTTGTCATACAGTAAAAACCCATCATTCAAACTTTCAACCCAAATACTTCACTCCAAATATCTCTTCTAAGAATAATGAGATTCTCCTCCATCATCACAATATAATTAATTATCATGCTCAAGACATTTAATGTCAATGCAATAATATCTAATTTCCAATCCATACTCAAAATTTTCTAATTGCCCCTACAATATCCTTTTATCCAGGATTCAGGTGAAAATTATTTACTGCATTTAAAAAATTAAGATATAATTGGCTTATTATATTAGTTTTAGGTATATAACAATGATTCAATATTTGTATATATTGCAAACTGATCACCACAATGTCTAGTTAACATCCATCATCATACAATAGTTACAAATTGTTTTCTTATGAGAATTTTTAAGATTTAACCTTTAAAGAACCCTCAAATATACAATACAGTATTATATAAATATAGTTACCATGCAGTATGTTGTGTCCCCATGACTTATTTATTTTATAAGTGGAAGTTTGTACCTTTTGACTACCTTACTTATTGCATTTAATTGTCATTGTCACGTCTCTTTATATCTGTCTTAAATAGTCCCCATCTCCCCACGTTTTTCTTTTAGTCTTTAGTGCCATCAACATTTATTTAAAAATCTAGGCCAGCTGATCTTGCAGAATACCTTCAGTTTGTACTTGTATGATTGCTTTTCCAGGATTAATTTTGGACCATGCACTTGGGGCAGGACCCTACCTGGATAATGTTGTGTTTTCCATGTGTCACATCACAGGGTCCATAACAACAATTTGGGGATTCACTTTCAAGATGCAGAATCTTGAGTCATCTTTATGGGGTTAAGCAAGAAGAGTTTTTAACTGAAAATATGTTGGTGTGTTATATGTTTCATATGTGGAAAGAATGTATACGTAATTTCTGGCAATCTTCTCCACTTTGTTCTAATTTGTCAGTCTTGTCCAGCTTCCTCTGGACAGTGGGCTGTGGCTATAGTATGGGGTGACTTTCCTCTATGGATCAGTTATTTTTTTATTTGCTCTCATCCAAAGCCATTATCAATTCATTCTTAATAGTTTAGCCTTGATTTCTCTCTCTCTCTCTCTCTCTCTCTCTCTCTCTCTCTCTCTCTCTGTTTCTCTCTCTCTTGTTAGAAAAATAGGATTGGTCTGGAAAGGAAAAACAAATTTGTTATTCATCTCAATTCCCTTCAGTGATTTAAAAATAGTAAAATTTAGCTTTATGATGCATTTTTAAATGCGACTCATCTAAATATACCTAAGGAAATTAAAAAAGCACACACACACAGTCAAATGAAAGAAAAAAATTGAACAGTTTGGAAATGTTAACTCTTTTCAACTACAACTTAACTACAACTAAAGAGTAGTTAAAATAATCTTTTCAATAGCTCCAAGTGGGGTTATATCTGAAAATGAGCTAAAACTGGTAAATTTTCATTCAGAAGTGAATTTAATGACAGGAGTTCTTCAGAAGAGAAAGATCAAACTGACAATTTTAAGTGCCACATCAGAGATGTCTCCACTCAAATAGTTTTGCAACTGACTGGTTCTCACATCTTTACTAATAAACACAAGATCTCATCACTAATGCTTGTGGCAGGATTTCACAATGAGTGGGGGTGGAGTGCCTCATTTGTGAGCCAGATGTGTCTAAACTGAAATATGAAGATTCTCACTTGGAAAACTCTAAACAGGATGGTGAAAGTTAGATGAGAAATAGCCTGTAAAAGAATAAGCATAAAAAAGCTGTTTACATATTTTTGGAACTCAAATTTGGGTGGTTGTTATTTTACAAAGGTTGGCATTTTCCTTTATTTACCTGGTGTCTAACTTGCTTTTGAAATCATAGTTCAATTTTATACGTAAGTAGCAAACAAAAAGTAGTTTTTTGGAATATACATTTAATTGTTGGGGATATGAATGCCAAATAACACTTTACAGGGATGTTTTGGTTATTCACAAAGATTGAAGGATTCCCATACTTTATTGGTGTGTATGAGTAAACAATGTGATGGTGACATGAGGCACAATGGCATTGAAAAAATTATATATATATATAATTTTATATATATTTATATATATAAATATTTATATATATTTTTTATATATATGTATATCAGGGAAAGTAACATTGGCTGCCATAATAAAGGGCCACCAAAATCTTAATGCTTAACAAAATAAAAATTTATTTCTTGCAAATTTGAATATTTTAGTCTTCAAGGAAAGTCTTCCTGTTATTAAGGAGCCCCAGGTTCTTTTATTTATTGGCTGTGCATTTTCCAGAACCTTCTTTAGCAGACTAGAGAATAGAGAAGAATATTTGGAGGTTTGCTTAGGAAGCTTTAAGGCCAGACCATGTGACTTTGCCTTGAACTCTGTCACATGGCCCAGCTGACTGCAAGAATGACTGAGAAATACAGAATTCCTGTATGCTTAGAAGGAAAATAAAATGGGTATGTTGAATGCACAGCTCTTTTTCTTTACTGAATCATCTCTGGCAAAACACCATTCATTTTCACCAGTATGTGAAGAAAAAGATATAATGTCATGGATGTACCAGAGCAGGGAGCAACATATTCTTTCTGTAAGGGCTGGAGAGTAAACATTTTCAGTTTTGTGTGACAAGAAAAAAATTAAGAACATCATGTATATAATAACCACTTATTATATTCACTTTAAATGTAAATGCCATTTTTAGCTCAGGGACCATACAAAAAAAAAAGACAGTATGCTGGGTGTGGTGTGGGGCCATAGTTTCCTGACCCCTGGACTAGAGAAATTCTAACAGGAAATACTTGGCGCTGCACAGTTTTGTTTCACAGATTCTTTCCTAAGGTGATTTTGACTTTGGTTGAGATTTTTCAAATGACCATTTGTGTCCAATTGTATGAGAATATAGACTTAATTGATGTTATGAAGATTATTTAGAATAAAACACCAGTTACATTCTTAGGATGTAGCTAAACAGCAAATAGAGAGTAGGTTATATTTTAAAATAGTAAACCAACATGCCATTATAAAAGAGTTCATTTCTGCAACATAATCCACGGTTTTATCATGCTATTTTTTTCAGTTCACTTTATTTGTAGTGACTGTTTAATGAGATTCATCTAGGACTTCAGTTATCTCAATTAAAGACCCAGTTTCTGGCCAAGATGGAAGCATGGTAGATACACTTTGCCTCCTCCTACAACCGAAAGAAGGACAACGAATTTAAAAACAAAAAATAAACAGAACTGACAGAAAATTGAACTGTATGGAAGTCTGACAACCAAAAAGTTAAAGAAGAAATATCCATCCAGACCAGTAGGGGGGGTGGAATGGACTTGTGGCAAAGCAGTGACCTGAAGACCTGGGTGGATGAGACAGTGGCTGGTGGAGAGGTCGTCCCACATTTGCTTGCATATAAACAGGGAGGAACAACTGGGGAGTGAGACAGACCACACAGCCCAGGTTTCCACTGCGGGGGACAAACGCCTCGAATCCTTGGACTGAAAAAACCTGTGGGGGTTATGGTGTCAGGAGAAACTCTCAGCCTCACAGGAGAATTAATTGGAATGACCCACAGGGTTCCAGAATGTACACAAACCCACCCACCTGGGAATCAGCACCAGAAGGGCCCAATTTGCTTGTGGTTAGCAGAGAAAGTAACTGAAAGCTGGTAAGAGCCAAGAAAGTGGCATTGTTCCATTTCTGAACCCTCCTCCACATAGAGTGCCACAACTTGCAGAGATGTGGGTTTCCCCACCCTGGAGAATACCTAAGGCTCCACCCATTATAATGTTAGCAGGTGTGCTGAGACAAAAAAAATATGGCCCAAACAAAAGAACAGATCAAAGCTCAAAAAATAGAACCAAGTGATGAGGATATAGCCAACCTATCAGATTCACAGTTCAAAACATTAGTAATCAGAAGGCTCACAGAAATGGTTGAGTATTGTCACATAATAGAGGAAAAAGTGAATTCTATGCAAAATAAAATAAAGAAAAATATACAGGGAACCAACAGTGAAGGGAAGGAACTGGGACTCAAACAAAGAATTTGGAGCAGAAGGAAGAAGTAAACATTCAACCAGAACAGCATAAAGAAACAAGAATTCAAAAAAGTGAGGAGAGGCTTAGGAACTTCTGAGACAACTATAAATGTTCCAGCATGTGAAAAATAGGGATGCCAGGAGGAGAAGAGAAAGAGCAAGAAATTGAAAACTTATTTGAACAAATAATGAAGGAGAAATTCCCCAATCTGGCAAAGGAAATAGGCCTCCAGGAAGTCCAAAAAGCCCAGAGAGTCCCAAAGAAGTTGAACCCAAGGAAGCACACACCAAGACACATCATAATTACATTACCCAAGATTAAAGATAAGGAGAGAATTCTAAAAGCAGCAAGAGAAAATCAGATGGTTACTTACAAAGGAGTTCCTATAAGGTCATCAGCTGATTTCTCAAAAGAAACCTTGCAGGTGAGAAGGGGCTGGAAAGAAGTATTCCAAGTCATGAAAGGCAAGGACTTACATCCAAGATGACTCAATACAGCACAGCTATCATTTAGAATGGAAGGGAAGATAAAGTGCTTCTCAGATAAGGCCAAGTTAAAGGAGTTCATCATCACCAAGCCCTTATTATATGAAATGTTAAAGGGACTTACCTAAGAAAAAGAAGATGATCAAAACTACAAACAGTAAAATGACAACAAACAACTATCAACAACTGAACCTGAAAAAAAAAAAAACTAAAAACAAACTAAGCAAACAATTAGAGCAGGAACAGAATCACAGAAATGGAGGTCAAATGGAGGTTTATCATTGGGGAGGGAGAGAGGGGAGAATGGGGGAAAAGGTACAGAGAATAAAAATCATAAATGGTAGGCACAAAACAGTCAGGGGGGAGGTTAAGAATAACATTGGAAATGGAGAAGCCAAAGAACTTATATGTATGACCCATGGACATGAACTAAGGTGGGGGGATGCCGGTGGAAGGGGAGGTGCAGGGTGGAGGGGAGTAAAGGGGAGAAAATAATGGGACATCTGTAATAGCATAATTAAGAAAATATACATAAAAAGACTCAGAAGTAACTGTTCAGGTCCTTTTCCCATATATTTATATATTTTAAGTATATTTTATTGATTATGTTATTACAGTTTTTCCAATTTCCCCCCATCCCCTCTCTACCCTGCACCCCCAACCCTCCAGCACCCCCCTTTAGTTCACGTACATGGGTTGTACATATAAGTTCTTTGAGTTTCTGTTTCTTATACCATTTTTGACCTCTCCCCATGTATTTTATGCTTACTAATTATGCTTCTTATTCCTTGGACCTTTTCCCTGTTATTCCTCCCTTCCCCCTATCCACTGAAATCCCTCCATGTGATGTCCATTTCTTTGATTCTCTTCCTGTTCTAGTTGTTTGCTTAGTTTTTGTTTTTGTTTTCTTTTTTTAGGTTCACTTCTTGATTGTTATGAGATTGTTGTCATTTTACTGTTTATATTTTTTATCTTTTTCTTAGATAAGTCCCTTTAACATTTAATATAATAAGGGCTTGGTGATGATGAACTCCTTTAACTTGGCCTTATCTGAGAAGCACTTTATCTTCCCTTCCATTCTAAATGATAGCTGTGCTGGACAGAGTCATCTTGGATGTAGGTCCTTGCCTTTCATGACTTGGAATACTTCTTTCCAGTGCCTTCTTGCCTGTAATGTTTCTTTTGACAAATCAGCTGATAGTCTTATGGGTACTCCTTTGTAGATAAGTGTCACCTTTCCTCTTGCTGCTTTTAAGATTCTCTCTTTATCTGTAATCTTGGGTAACTTAATGATGATGTGCCTTGGTATGTTCCTCTTTGGGTCCAACTTCCTTGGGACTCTCTGTCCTTCCTGAACTTCCTGGAAGTCCATTTCCTTCACCAATTGGTGAAGTTTTTCTTCATTATCTGTTCAAATACATTTTCAATTTCTTGCTGTTGTTTTTGTCCTTCTGGCACCCCTATAATTCAGATATTGGAATGTTTCAGGTTGTCCCAGAAGTTCCTAAGTGTCTCTTCATCTTTGAGTTCTCATTTCTTCATTCTGTTCCAGTTGGATATTTATTTCTTCCTTTTGTTCCTGTCATTGTTGGTTCCCTGAATATTTTGCTTTATTTCACTTTGGGTATCCTTCATTTGTTCTTTCATTTTGCAACTAAGCTCAATCAGTTCTGAGAGCATTTTGATTACCAGGACTTTAAATTCTCTATCAGATATGATGGTTATCTCCTCATTACTTAGCTCTCTTTCTGAAGTTTTGCTATGTTCTTTCAGTTGGGCCCTATTTCTTTGTTTTGGGTCATCTGCTAAGTTTTAAGGGAGCAGGGCCACAGGTATTCATCAGGACAGGGCAGCCCTCTTTGCTGTGCTGCAGCATTGCCTATGGGGGAGGGGCCAGAGAGGGAAAATGCAGCTTGCCTGCTCAGCTCCAGCCCCACTTTCCAATGAACTCTGGTGTGAGATTGAGAGTTTCTCCCACCAGGGCAACTGCCATAGTCTACAGTGAGCTCTCAGTCTCAGTTTCCCATTCAGTCAGCCACAACAGTGCGATCTGCTGCCTCACCAGGGGTTCTCTCTGTCCGCTATCTTACTGGTTTGGTTGTTCTGGTTCACTGCATCTTTAATTCCTTGGTTGTTGGAATTCCATGCACTTTGATTTTCTGGTACTTCTGATTGTTTGTTGATTTTTAGATTGGTTGTTATCCTCCCTTTGGTTGTGCAAGGAAATGAGGGTCTCTATCTACACCTCCATCTTGGCTAGAACTCCCTTTGAACATTTTTTAATTAGGTTGTTTTCTTCCCCAAGTGGAATTGTATGAGTTCTTCATATATTTTGGAGGTCAAATCTTTGTCCGAGGTATCATTGGCAAATATATTTTCCCATATGGTCAGTTCCCTTTTCATTTTACTGCTGTTTTCTTTAGCCATGCAGGAGCTTTTTATTTTGATGAAGTCCTATTTGTTTTTTCTTTCCTTTATGTCCCTTGATCTAAAGTCATATCAGAGAAAATATTACTGCATAAAGTATCTAAGATTTTCTAGCCTATTTTCTCCTCTAGGACTTATATGGTGTTGCAACTAATATTTAAGTCTTTTATCCATCTTGAGTGTTATTTTTGTGTAAGGTGTAAGTTGGTGGTCAAGTTTCAGTTTTTTACATGTAGTTTTCCACATCTTGCAGCACCAGGAGGACATACAGAGGATCCAGAGACCCATGAAAAGATGCTCAATATCACTAGCTACCAGAGAGATGCAAATTAAAACAACGATGAGATACTAGTTCATTCTGGTCAGAATGGCCATCATAAACAAATCAACAAACAACAAGTGCTGGTGAGGTTGTGAAGAAAAGGGGACCCTAGTGCACTGTTGGTGGGAATGCAGATTGGTGCAGCCATTGTGGAAAACAGTATGGAATTTCCTCAGAAAACTAAAAATGTAACTGCCTTTTCATCTGGCAATTCCACTGCTGGGATTATACCCTAAGAATCCTGAAACACCAATTCAAAAGAACCTATGCACCCCAATGTTAATAGCAGCACAATTTACAATAGGCAAATGTTGGAAGCAACCTAGTTCCCCTCAGTAAATGAGTAGATCAAAAAACCATGGTACATTTACATAATGGAATACCATGCAGCAGAAAGAAGGAGCTCCTACCCTTTGCAAGAATATGAGTGGATCTGGAGAGCATTATGCTAAGTGAAACAAGCCAGAAGGTGAAAGATAAATACCATATGATCTCACCTATAAGTGGAAGCTAATCAACAAAACAAACAAGCAAGCAAAATATAACCAGAGACATTGAAATAAAGAATAAACTGACAGTAATGGGGGGGGGGAGGATAATGGGGGAAATGGGAAGGGTCATCAAAGAACAGGTATAAAGGACACATGGACAAAGTCAAAGTGGGGTAGGATCAAGGGTGGGAGGTGGGG